>CAUYTI010104416.1:0-26961 GCA_963575145.1 Galago senegalensis | reverse complement strand
CCAAACAACAATGACGGCTGCAACCAAAAAATAGCCGGGCGTTGTGGCGGGCGCCTGTGGTCCCAGCTACTTGGGAGGCGGAGGCAAGAGACTCGCTTGAGCCCAGGACTTGGAGGTTGCTGTGAGCTGTAATGCCATGGTACTCTACCCAGGGGGACAGCTTGTGGCTCTGTATAAAAAAAAAAAAAAAAAAAAAAAAAAAGAAATAAGCATAAAACTTAAATTTAATACCTTAAATTTATCTGTCTTCACTTTCCTGGTAACTTGTCAGTAATCAGCTGAAATCATTTTCTTTCTGTATTGTTTTCTCTTATTCTACAGAATTTTACCCAAAACAAAAACAAACCAAAAAAACCCCAAAGAACTAAAACCTAACCCTCTAAAAGCTCAGGTTAACAGAGTCCTCTGGGTTTTTACTGACATTCTATAATCCGATTTTCCTTTTTTATTTGATTACTTGTAATTCTTCTGATATTCCTCAGTGAAGTCTATACCTGCTACCTACGTACCCATTTGGATGTTTCCTTCTTCCACTTGGTTATTCAATAACTATTTATTGGGGACATACTAAATAGAGATATAGAGCATACAAATAAGCAGTCTTGTTGTCATAACGGAGTATACATTCTTTTGGTAAAGAGAAAAATATAATAAACGTTAAATATAATGTTAGGTAGTGATACATGTGGAGTAGAAAAACAAATAGGAAATTGGTGTTTCTTCATATGCTTATAATTATACGCCTTCTTTTTTTCTTTATGAAATATTCTTATTTGCATTACTGGGCACAATTTTTCTCCTGCCAGCCATCTTTAACCATCATTCCTTACTCACAACCTCCCTCCCATCCCAACTCTACCCTTGCTCAACCGTCAGCAGGTAGTTTCTAGTTCCACAGAATAACTTCTATATATAGTTGTGTTACAACTATTTAGGTCAGGTTTTTCCTCTTTTTACCAGGAACAGTTTAATATGTAACCTTCAGAAGACAACTTCTAAGACACTGAGACACACTTCCTAAACACAAGGCTTTAGGATCAGGTGCTAGTCTATAAGCTCAACAACCCTAGGAAGCAAGTCATTTTCACATTCCCATTTAGAAATAAAGAGACTAAAATATTTTTACTAAATTAGAGAAATTTGGATTCCAGTAGTCTGAGTCTAAAAACTAACAATAGTACGTTAGTGTGTAATCACTGCTTATAAGATGGCAATGCAAGTGCTACATCAGCAAAGAAGAACAGAGTGTGAACTCTCCCTGGGGGCCTGGGAAGGCTTT
The DNA here is from genome assembly GCA_963575145.1 of Galago senegalensis. NCBI lineage: Eukaryota > Metazoa > Chordata > Mammalia > Primates > Galagidae > Galago > Galago senegalensis. Next base: position 25,682 of record CAUYTI010104416.1, on the reverse strand, counting down.
AGTCAATAGCGTTCATGGTGAGGGGAGGGTCTCCTGTTATCTGGTAGATTGGATGTGCCTTACATTAAAATACCACAAAGAAGGCAACTCCCTTCCTATGTATATATTTTAATCCTCCCAGAATATGACTTTTCCACAATGTGATGATAATTTATTGAAGAGTTAATTGGTTAATCGATTTTCACAAATACCTACATAAGAAAAGCTTTACGTACTGTGATGAGAAATATGCTTCATGCGTTCTAACAGAGGCTAAAGCAGATGTAGAATTACGATGGTAATAAAGATAAATAGATTTAACCTACCACCAGCATCTTCCATAAATTTTCATTCTCTGATGCCTATTCGCGCCCATAGAGAGTGAACAGGGTAACCCATACTGCGGTAGTAAGTAGAGACAAAGTGAGAGTCAAAAGAGACACAGGCTAGAGCTACGAGTTATTTGGCCCACAAAATGCGTTAAGAATAAAGGAGATCAACATTTCAAAATCTTGTCTAAAAAAGTCCTCACACTTTATTTTTTCCTATTTCTTGGGAACTGTCAAGACTCACCTTTAAAACATCGCAACAGCTGTGCAAGCTTTGACAGAGGTGGATTCACATTTTCACTCCCATTTTAAACTTAACACATCTGTTAAAATATGAGGTTTATGCCTATACTTCAATCAAGTTGCACCATTTTTCTCTCTTGCCTTATATGCATAATGATATTCAGAGCTGAAAAGAAAAGGCAGATGACACTTTCATTGTTTTGAAGGATAGTTGCTGCAACCAGCCTGCCATGTCACAATGGTCATATTCTAGAATGAATGGATCTATGGGATAAATAACACCTCAGGGCTTTGGAAAAAAATCATCATTTCTTATGAAATTTATCTGATAGGCGTACATGTATATACTTTTTCTCATTTCGACAAACCTCTAGTTAGTACATTTAATAAATAACCTATATTCAATTATGTAAATTCACTGAAAGACTAACTTAAAATCTTTTACCAAAATAGTGAAGTGAGTTGATATTTATTTTACAGCCAAAAAAATTGACTTTCAAGCAGTAGAGATTATATCTTGGTGGGAACTAAGTGGTCATCTGTAAAGGGTACGCTCCTATCTTACTTAAATAATGATATTGCTAGGAAGATTAAAACATATAGATTGACCAGTTATACAAAAATACAAACATATATATTTTTCTTTTCAAGTGTGTAGTTTCTGGGGCTTCTGGTGACAGAAATGGACTATTTTTCATATTTTCTCATGGTACATCTTGTCCTCCTCATAAGAAGAATGGCCTTTCTCCTCTGACAGGGAAAGAGAAACATGAGCACTGAGCCAAAATTTCTCAAGTTGACAGCAAGTATGACTTTTATGGGTGCTACAAGAATATGATCTATTCACTTGTAGCAGCTAGAAAGGATTTTGTAATTCAGACCAGATTGCAAAAGGTCACCCTTAGTAAGATGAAATAGAGGAGGGGAATTTGCATGTGCCCTGTGTGCTCAGGCTAAGCAGCATATATCTGGCCACATGAATTCTTTTTCTCATAAAGAGACTGAGATGCACAAATGAGAATCCCAAAATAAAAAGGACCCAACAGACTGTCTCGTCAGTCCTGTCATTTTTTTTATATGAAGAAATTTGAATGTATAGAGGTCATTTCCAAATACTATACTTGGATTAGGTTTAAAAAGTGGATATTTGAACCCAGCAATCCTAATTTTTATGTTTTGACCTTTCCACTACACATTCAATGACATGTATTTATAGTCTACAAATATGGATGCACAAGGAATGCAAGGGAGGGGACATATCTCAATCCTTCTCTGACAAGAGAATGGGACAAAACATGGATAGCATATCTCCCACGCTATGAAACAGGCTGGCATTAGCTCTTTCATCAAATACTTCTTATGAGGCAGACCCTGTTCTAACTTTCTCACATGCATTTATCCATTTATTCTTCACAATAACCCATGCAAGAAAAACCACCACCATTAACACTTGTTAGACTAAAAAAAAAAAAAAAAATGGAGAAACACGCAAGTTAAGTAATGTGTCCAAGCCTAGATAGCTTGAAAGTACTACTCAGGATGAAACTTCAGAATTTGCATCTTAACAACTATATAATAGTTTCCCAGTGACTTTGAAATAAATACCAAGAGTGACAACATTTCTTTCATTCAAAAACTATACTTTTCTCATTGACTAAGGGTGCCCATCTGTTTAAGGAGTCTGAATTAGATTATACACACTGCTTCTTATTTCAATATTTTGACTCATTGTCTCATTTGGTGAATAATGATTGAGTGGATTGTATCTCATTCTATTACTACTTATAACGCGAAGCTTAACAAAATTAATATTAACCTTTAAAATTCATTTGATCACTCATTCATTTATGAAATAATCATTTGCTAAGTCCCTATCATCTCAAAGCATCAGTCCTCCTCTAATAACAATAACAAAGATCACCCCGGTCTATAAGCAGCCAGAGAGAAGGTGTATTTTGTCTGGTTCACTTTTTAAAACATTTAACGTATGATAAAACCCTCCTTTTTGGTGTAAATATCTATAAGCTTGACAAATGCATGGAGTTGTATTATCACCAAGACAATTAGGATACATAACAATTCTATTATTTCCCCAATTCCCTCATGCGTCCCCATTTGTCATCAACTTTTCTACTGCCTCCAATCCCTGCAAATGCTGAGCCATTTTCTATTCCTATGGTTTTGGCTTTTATAGAATGCCATGTAAGTGGAATTATACATTAATTAAATGCATTTTTTAGTCCTTTTATAGAATGTCATGTAAGTGAAATTATACATTAAATTAAATGCATTTTTTAGTCCTTTTCACTGCTGAGTAGTATTCCATTATACAGATTTATCCATTCACCTGTTGGTGGGCATTTGGGTCATCTTCAGTTGGAGGTTATCACAAAAATGTTGGCATGAACATTCCCATATGGATATTGTATCAACACAAGTTTAATTTCTCTTAGACAAATGCCTAGAAATGGGATTTCAGAGTCCTGTTGGAGAGTAATTTTAACTCTTTAGGAAAGCACCAACTATTTTCCAAAATGGCTGCAACAGTTTTCCTTGCCTGCAGCAATGTATGAGAGTTCTCATTCCCCCACAGACTCACAAGCACCTGGCGTCCTTAACAGTCTTCCTCCCCCCAGCCATTGTAATAAAAGTTAAACTTATCTCACTGTGGTTAATTTACATTTCCCTAATGACTAATGATGCTGAGCTTTTCATATGCCTATTTTCTAAGCACATGTCTTCTTTGGTGAAGTGCTGTTCAAATATTTTGCTTTTTTTTCTTATTGTTGATAGATCCAGTATTTAACTTCCTAATTTATCTCGGATATTGCTCTAGTTCTCTGATGCCTCTTCCTCTTCTGTGGGAGGACTTGGTAAACAATACAAAGTTCCTAAGCCCTATCCCAGAATTACAGAATCATAATCTTCAGAAGGGGAGACTCAGAAATTCATACTATCGCTGTATGTGAAAATGCAGATTAGGACCACAATCAGAGATTACTACACATCTACTTGAACTGTTAAAATAATAATTTAAAAAATGAAAATACAAAATGCTGATGGTAGTACACAACACCTTCTCTGAAAGTCGACAGGCATGCATAAATATGTAATCCTTGCTGATTTTATGAATCTCAGAACTTACTCATTACTCCTGTATTATCCCATAATTAGAGTTATCTAGAATAATAGAGATAGAAAAGATATAGAAACTTCTCTCCCAAATTATATCTATACATAAAACCTACAAACAAAATTAGATCCAGACAGGTGAGGAAGAAAAGGCCCCAAGATAGAAAGCATTTAGTAAAAAGCTGAACAAGAATGAGTAACTGCCCCTTACTCCAGAGCTGTTCACAAGTTATTCTGGAAATGTCTCTCATTTTCAAAACTCTCAAAACCTAATAGCTTTCCCACACATCTGTACCAGTATAAATCCCATCCTATTTTTCTTCCATACTTTGTTTCCCCATAGCATCTTTTTGATAAAACTCTAATCCATATTTCTCTAGCCCTAAATTCCTATTTGTTTCCAGAGATAGCCTGTCTGTTTTTCTGTTTACCTGATCTCAAAACTATTTGTTACAATTTAATCTCTGTTGTCACAAGAAAATTAAAGAGGTTTAAGGCCTTAGAGTTTGAAATAAAGACCTCATCTATACTCAAACTAACTATTGATCTCCTAATTTTTTTCTTTTGTGTCCATTTATCATTATCTCCTACCTTTGAAAAATACTCATATTCTGTCCAATATAGGGAAAAAATGCATGTTCTGTGTGAGTGTGGGTATGATATTTGAACTTTAATCTAACTTTATGGTGATCATATATGTGTATACACCATACACGTGTATTTCCTAAATGGTAAGCTCCTAGAGGGTGGTAAGTAGTAGAATACAGCTCCTTAAAGCATTACACATAAAACCAGATGCAATCATGCATCAAAGTTATGAAGAAGGCTATAAAAAGATGAGTCATTAAAAATCAGTCAATATTTACTTCTTATTTTCATTAAGGCAAGAAATGTAAATTGAATAACCACTACTAAACATATTGATGGTTGTAATTTAAGTAAATTTATGGACTAGACTATTAGAGGGCTTATATATTTAGTAATGATTTTCATCCGTTGCTCATTATACAAAACTTCAAATGATAAATGGCCCTGGAATACTTTCACAATTAAGTTGATATTGAGAAAATGATGAAAATGAGATAGCTGATATCTGGGGCTAAGAAATTATGAAGGGATATTTTGGAAAGAAACATAGCCTTTACCAGTATAAGGCAATTTAAATCTTGAATTAGTGAATTTAGCCTTCAGAGCATATATTAAAAGTAGGAGCCGAACTAATAAAGGGAGAGGGCAGATTTGTGCTGAGGACAGAATGGGGCACAATGCAAGCAGTAGAAAGTTGTTTGTGGAAGATTTTTATTAGAGATGATATGCCTGGGACTTATGACCTAGAAAGAAATAACTCTTGATGCTGAGGGCAGCCCTTGGTGATGTTAGTTATCTTGAAATTGGGTCTGGTTGTTCTAAATATGTAGTACCAAGCAGTGTCATTGAAGTGCTTTAGCTTCTCCCAGCCACAATTTATTAGATACGTATTTGAAATCCAAATGTTCCTCAGTCCCGCTCAAATCTATTTTTATCTCAGCTGATGTCGCAGTTTTGTTCTTATAGACCTGTCAAAGACAATTTTTTAAGGTTACAGCATAATTGCAAGATTTTCATGTTATTTCTTATACCACCACATATTTTTACTCTAGATCATATACTTTAAGTGCTTGTCAGATATGTGCTTTTTACAAGTTTTACCACCAGTCTTCTGCTTATTCTGTTTCGGTATTAACTTTACTCATTGTATAATATGGCTTTCTGACTTTATGTGTGTGTAATGAGATAAATGTGCACGTGATAAATAGACATATAGACATAAACCATCAAATCAATGGAATAGCTTATATTTTCATGTCCGTGCTAAGCTTAATGTATCTGGTGAAAGCAGCTGTGTCTGGAGAACAGCTGATTTTAACTTACTCATTAATAAGATTCACTTAATGTATTTATTTCCTAAAGGAAAATGACATATTGTCAACGCCTAATTCCCCACCGCTGCCTTTCCAAACTCCCCACTTCCATTCTTCAGCATTCAATTCAGTTTGAACTGTGCCTCCAAATTCATGTGTCAAAATTCTAACCCCCCGTACCTCAGAATGTGATCTGATTAAGAAAAAGTCACTACAGATGCAATTAGTTATGATAGAGTCTACTGCAGTAGAGTGGACCCCAATCCAATTTAACTGGTATCTTTATTAAAAAAAAAAAGCCATCTAAAGAAACTTGATTAAATTAAAAATATTCTGCAGAGCAAGGAACATAATTAACAGAGCAAGTAGATAACCTACAGAGTGGAAGAAGAGATTCACAAGCTATACATCTGATAAAGGGCTAATAACTAGAATAACAGGGAACTCTAGAGAAAAACAAACACCAGTAGAGAGTGGCTGAATGGCCAAAAGACATGAACAGAAGCTTTGCACAAGAAGATAGACAGAAGGCCAATAAACATAAAAAATGGTCAATGTCATGAATCATCAGAGAAATGCAAATTAAAACCTTACCCCAGTTAGAATGGCTTTTATTTAAAAGTTAAAACAAAAAAACCAAAAAAAAAAAACCCCCAATATATTTGACATGGGTCCAGTGAAAAGGAATACTTTTACACTGTTGATGGGAATGTAAATTAGTACATATAAAATACATGAGCAATTAACAAAATACGGTGTGTTTATACCATGGAGTACTACTCACCCATGAAGAGTGAGGAATTAAGGCCTTTCACAACAATTTGGAGACCAGTATCCTGGCTGATATATTTAGAGAATGTAAACACAAACACCACTATTATATTTGCTGTTAAATTGGAACTACCAGTGAGCATACAGGTGCCTATAGGAAAGTAAAATTCAGTGAAAATCAACTGGGGATGGGGAGGGAAGAGGAGGGGAGGGTGAAAACCTACACAATGGGAAGAATGAGCACAATGTGGATGACGGCCTCACTTATAACCTGACTCAAGAATTACAAAAATATTTCTTATAACAAAATGTTTATATCCTGGTAATATCTTAAAATAATAAAAAAAAAGAAAGAATGAAAAAGAAACAGACATGCAAAGGAAACAATGCCCATAAAGATGTGTCACATCACAACAGGCAAAACACTACCAGGGTCTAGGCAGGAGACCTGGAACAGACCCTTCTCTCGCACCTGCAGAGGGAGGATGGCCCTGCCAACACCTTGATGTAAGATGTTTAACCTCCAGAACTATGAGACAATGAGTTTCTGTTGGTCAAGCCACTTTGTTTATGGTATTTTGTTACAGTAGCAAACTAAAAGAGCATCTCACCAAGATTCCCACAGAAGGAATTCCTACAGAACTGGCAGAAATCAACTCATTCACTTTCTTTCCTCTGGCTATGAAAACATCTGAAGCTTCCCCTCTTCTTGCCTACTATTGGGATGCCTGCGTTAAATCCTTTCATCCCTGGAAAACTTGTTCACCCTTGTCCTCAGTCCCCTTTGCACAAATTCTATTCCTTCTTTCAGTATTATCTATCACCAATTGCATGATTTCTGCTGGATTAAATCCCTCAGTCTATAGCCATGATCATGTGTTTTCCATATTTAAAAGCTCCAGGGTGGCCAATATTTGTTGCATTCTCTTACTTAGCTTTTAATAATATCTAATTTTCATCCTTATGCCTGTGGAAATTATTATCCCAAACATCCAACATCAGCAGTCACATAATTCCCCAGCACAAAATGATCTTAACTATCTTTTTACTCTTTGTTTTCCTTTTGGCTCTAAATATTTCCTTAGGAGAATCAAAATTAACCTATATATGACTTTCTGTCTTATATTTCTTCATTTAATCTCACTTTTATTTACAAAAATGACATATAGACATACAGGATTTTGAGAACACTGAGGCTGTTCAGCCTTGTAAGGTAGGGCCTATCTTGGGCTGTTCCTCTCTCAGCTCAGCGTGGATGAGACACAGGCTGCAGAGAACAGCAAACAGAAGAAAAGAGACAGAGACACGCTCTCTGCTTCCCTTTCTGTTCTTCGTTGCTGGTTGACTGATGACGAGTTTGTTAAATTGTAACACTATTCAGCATGTGACCACTCTGTCTACCATTCTCCTTTGAGAAAAATCTTTTGACTGAGCTTTCATAACGCCACGGGGTCAGGGTCTCGACTCTGGTGTCTATTCACTTTGATTTTCCTTTTCTGGGCTTCATCCTTCTCCAACATTTCTAAATCTTTCTTAAGTGAATATAAAACCTCTCAGTCTCCCCTCTATGAGATTATGTCACTATCCTTGGCCCATTGAGAATCATTATTCTCTCCAGCTGCCAACTCATCCCCAAATTTAATTCCTATAATTAGAAGATAAAAGTTTAGGGCAATTTATAGCATAACTTTTTGTCTTGAAATACAATATGTTATCTTACTTACAAAACTTTTAAGCTACATTCCCTCAGAAATTTATCTTCCTGACTTCCCTATACCAAAAGTCAGATTTTTTATTTTTACTATTAAATTTTTACCTAATTCCAGACATCCATTTGTAAAATACCTTGCTTGCCTCCTAGAATCTATCCTTGCTCATCCTCTTACCTTTGCACCCTTCCTTTTTCAAAGCGAAGATTGGTGAGGATGCTAGCCCCCAGCCAAGTGGTGAAATGGCCCTCAAATGGACTTGATCCCAGCTGCACTGATCCAGAAGAATGTAAACTGATCTTAGTTGTTTCATTCTCTTTCTACAAACAGGTTTAGGTAAGGCTTATGTCCTAGGCATAGTCAATAAGATAAGATCTCCCCTTTGAGAACACTGAAGAAGTTGTATCACTAATAAAGTCAAATGACAATCACAGAAAGTCAAATGGAATTACAAAAAGCAATGGCACTGATAAACAATGAACTTAGGCATTCCACCTTGGGAACCTATGTTCTACAATTATAGTTTTCTTCACTGATAAGACTATTTCATCTGGGTTATGTTACTAGGAGCTGAAAGCTACTGTTCAACCAGGCTGGCTTTATCTGAGTTCCAGAACCTGAATTTCAAATACTCATTTTCAATTCGATCCCAATATTTCATAGGCACTTCAAATGCTACTTATTTAAAATAACTCAGTTGTTTCCACCACTCAAGTTTGATCTACCTCCTATTTGTTTTGTGTAGTTGTCTTGAAATTACAGTCTGTAATAGCTCCAATTCCAGGCCAGAAACCTAGGGTCCTCTCTACCTCCCTTACATTGCATTTCTTAGGTTAACAGAAAGTCCTGTTAATGTTAACTATAAAACATGTCTCACATTTACTCTCTCCACTAGAATCTTCTTATGTAGAATATTTTTGCTTCCTTGCCACCACCAAATGATTGCTTATCTAAACAATTTTAGGCACCACTTTCAAGATATGCTCCTAACACACTGGCGTCTTAGAAATGTTTACAAAATGTATGGTATCATCACATGCATTTTTTTCTGCTGCTTTTTGGAACAAACTGTTAACACTATAATGCCGAATTTGCATATGAGCTTGCTGTTTTGCTTAGTCTTTTTTTTTTTTTTGAGACGGAACCTCAAGCTGTCCCCCGGGGTAGAGTTCTATGGCTTCATTGCTCACAGCAACCTCCAACTCCTGGGCTCAAGCGAGTCTCCTGTCTCAGCCTCCCAAGTAGCTGGGACCACGCGCGCCTGCCACAACGCCCAGCTATTTTTTGGTTGCAGCCATTTATTGTTGTTTGGTGGATCCAGGCTGGATTTGAACCCACCACCTTAGATGTATGTGGCTGGCGCCTTAGCCGCTTGAGCCATAGGTGCCGAGCCTATTTTGCTTAGTCTTTATACATATTCACATATACTATAGTTATAGTTTTCTGCTAATTACTCTTGAAATATGTTTGGGAACATATATGACATCATTTGTACTATTACCTCTGCACATAATGTCTTTTCTTCTTAATGAACTGAAAAAAACAATCTACATTCAGTGTTAATGTCTTCTGTAAAAATGGCTTCTGTAGGACCCACTCCCTACAGTTGGAAGCACTCATTCTTTGGGGGAGTGATATTTAATTCACATTGTAATTGTATTATGCATCATTTTTATTTTTATTAATCAAGTGATTGCATATTTTAATTGCCTTAAACAGTTTTGCTGTTAATTCCTAAATATATGCTATAATCTTCTTTATTCAAATAAAAAATAGTTGAATAAATCTTTATACTTAGAAATCTAAGAAACCATAAATGAACATATAACTAGTCTTTACACCCAGAATGGCTAACCACAACACTGTGGGTGAGGAATATGTCATATTCTCATTGAAACTAGCGAACCTAGCAGCCTCTAGAAAATTGTAGACATTCAATAAGTTTTAACAAAACAATTTTCCCAAAATTTAGTTTTAAAATACAGTATTTTTTGAAAAGCCATAAAAGAAAACAAACAACTTAGTAGTAGAACCAAACCAAAATGCAATTAAACAATCATGTATGAGCCAAGATTTAAAATTCACTCCATTCATTCACTAACCATTTAAAATGGGTAGTGTATACTGTATTATTCCTTTTACATGATATCATTAATGCTATCCATGAACCAATAACTAGTATAGAAATATTCATCATTTCTTCCTTATAACCATTTTCATTCATTTGTTATGATTTCTAGTCAAAAATATATATTAGTCCCAGTTAAATATTAGTCACAAGGATGTTGATGTTGAATTAAAATAGCTTGTGTGTAGCATGGCAGGACACCCTTAAGGGGTTCCCCCTTGTGATGGGTAATGGTGCAGATGCCACATTGAGAACCACAATGTTGATACTCCAACCACTTGTAGTTATTTTCCTACCATAGGTGGTTCTTAAACTTGGCTGCTCATCAAAATCACCAATGGAGCTTTAAGAAAATACAGGTGTCTAGGCCCTAATTTATAACAACAACAACAAAAAAAGCTGATTGCAGTATTTCTGAGTAGTAGAGCCCACTTATCTGTATTTTTTAAATCTCTAGAGTTGGTTCTAATGTATGTCATGAGTTGAGAACTATAGTAACACTTAACCTGAACATGATGACCTCCCTTTGGAAGTTATTTTCTTTATCTTTCTTGGTTAGAATAATCACTGCTGCATATGGGATTTGTTTCTGCCCCATTGCTTTTATTGTAACTCATAGTAGGTGTAGTTTAGTTCTGGTTTTGTCTTTCAAATGTTAATTCCTATATCTGCAACCCACAGGTCAATCCTACCTTGGCCAAATCAGCTTCTAGATAACAAAAGGTTATCCCAGGAACACTGCACCAGGCAATTCCTGGTAATATTTCCTCTCCTAATTTAGGAACTATTAACCTGCCCTCATCAGAAGCAAAGATAGTGAGCTTACAAAACTTCAAAATTTGTTATTTCTTGTTCATGAACTACTTCAGGTGATATGTCATCAGATGGAAAAGCCAAAGTATTTCATGGCCATTTTAATTATAAGAAAGTCACATTGACCACTGACATTTTAAAATATAATACTCAGTTAATAAGGATGGGTCTGGTTTAGAGGACCCAATCTTAAAAAAATACATTTTTGAAAACTACATATTTATTTTTCTCTCCCTCTGTGGATACTTGAATGTTAGATTTTTCAATCAATTTGAGTGCTTAATTCTTGATATTACTAGACTTGATAGCAAGATGGTACTAGGTCTAAAAAAAAAAGACTTTATTCTTAAAAGTTTTTACACTATAATCTAAGAAGATTCTGGAAGAATAAAATTTTCTCCACAATCTCTTTTGGTATTAAAATGTGTTCTGCATATTATACATTGAATTTTCTTTAATAAAAATAACAAACTTAAAATTGACACAGCTGCTTTCATGGGTTATATGTAGAACTTGAACATTTTTACAGAAACAATTATGCATATCCATGTTCCTCAAAGCTTTTGACACATCTGTTGTAATCACTTATATTCAAAAGTATTGAATTCACTAAGTACCACATATAATCACGTTTTCCTAATAAAAAGCAAAAATAAAGATTCCTAACCCCTGTGATACCTCCAGTGTGTGTTCAGTAACACAAGCAGGCACGATACAGCTCAATTGATTAAAAAAAAAAAATACCAGGACATATTTCCACTCACAAACTGGGTCATGCAATTTAGCATTGATGTTGGGTCCCACAGAGGACTATGGGTATGTCCTGTACAAATGGATGAAAACAAGACCCACTACTGCGGAGAGGCTCAGGCTGTTTTTTTATTCATGTTTATCACTGCCTGAAGTAGAGAAACACTCGAATAAAGGGAGAAAGAAAAACCACAGGGCAAGTCTGAATTCTGAATTCTTAAAAAAAAAAAAAAATGGAAGGCGATTTAGTTTGAGCCAGTCAGAGCGCCTGGCTCTCTGGGCTCCTCCAGCCGAGACGCCTCAGCCACTGTCATAGCCTCAAGGGAACGCTGGGAAATGAGTCACAAAGACCAAACCCCACGCATGGCTCGGTACAGAGGCTGGTTTAGAGCTAGGTAAGGACAGAGGCACAGCTGTAGATGCACAGCAGGCAGAGAGTCACTTAAGGGATAATGAGAAGTAGCAGTGTAGTCAGTTTATGGGGAGAGAAAAAATTTAGAACCTGAGGTGAAACCCTGGAGTGACAGCAAAGCCTGGGAGGGTAAAAGAAACACAATACTTAACTTCTCCTTTGAAATCTCCAGTCCAGACAAAGCAGGATCTGTAGGCGGTTACTTACAATTAAATGATGGGGGGATCTGGGACCGGGAAATGGGCCCTCTCCTCCAACTGTAGACATCTGACTTTTGTTTCCAACCATCATTGATTTGTGTGTGACTTCAAAAAAAATTGCTTACCCTCTTTAAGTCTCATTCTTAAAATCAAATGGTAGACCTAAAGTTCCAATGAAATGATGTGTGTCTACAGGTCTAAAAATGTGTAAATTACAAGTACCAATATTTTTAGGAGCTATAGAGAGGAAATCATAAAACGTGTGTTAGATAAGATGCAAACAGGCTTGTAACAGAAGCAGAGTGGCGCCATTGATTTCTCTCTGAGACCTGCGTGAACTCCCAGATTGTTCCACATCAGTGACAGAAGATGCCACCTAATGAGGCAGCGTTCCCACACCTGGAGAATTCTATGTTCCACCGATCCTCATCTTGCAGTGTGTGCTACCCGTGGATCCACTTCTATCCACAAACTGATGTTCAAAAATGCTTTTCAATGACGTAAACAGGGACTTTTTATCTCTATCAGCTTTGTGTAGACTATAAATATACGTGCTTCTTTCAGCCACTGCTCACTTTCATGATTTCTAAACCCGAGAAGACAAGGATTGTGAACTTCTGAGCATGCTTGGGTAGTTGGCATCTATTTTAAACAGTGATACCCTGAATGTGACGAGATGGTGTCTTTGGTCCACAGTGTAACTGAAACCCTAAATTTTAAATAATTCTGTATGAATTTGGACTAAGTATGGAACACAAACCTTTGATTTACGAGCACAGAGGCTAACCAACTCAGATACAAAGAGTATATGAGGTTGGAACACATCAAAAGGCTGATGCTGGGTGCATGTAGAATTTCAAGAACTGACAGTGATTATACAAATAACAGCACTAATTACAGGGGCAGGCACTGTTGTGTTTTTCATTACGTGTATCCCTTAATGAGATCCACTAGTTTGATAAAACAGGTAAAGGTGGGCGGGATGGCTTTTAGGGAAGCCCTGCACTGAATGAAGTCAGGTATCCAGTTAAATGTACTTTGGACAGAGTTTTTTCCTCTATGATCTCAGGACTGAACCTATTTTAACCATCTATCATCTTTGGTGTCCTTTTCAGTTAGGAAAACCAACTAGTGATATCCTGAATTTCTTCTTATCTTGATATATTTCCTCTCCACTTTTCACTTAGGTCAGATGTAGCCTTTTGGGTTAATTTTGGTATTTATATAATCTATTCATGCTGGGGAGCAGAAGGAACCAAGAGTACCCTTGGTGCAAACAATGTAAATAAAGTCTAGGCCAATCACCGTCTTTTCCTTCCTTATGTATACAGGACTTAAGTTGCAATACGCCCAATGCCCACCAGAAGAAATTATTCATATCTGAAGACTTCCATGTCCTAAAATGTCTGATGCAGCAACTATTTCTCACTTTCTTGGCACTCTATTGCTTAATATAAAAGATGGATTTTTATTATGGCAGAAGAATGTTTAACTGGAAATAATTATAAAATGTGCAATAATTAGAATTGTGGTCATGTTGAACAGTCTTTGTCAAAGTAAGCCGGCTGGAGAGGGCCATAGATGGCTCTGACAATTAATTTCACAAATTTGCTGCTGTGCACTTACACTGGCAGTATTGTACAGACAACTTGGTAAGGTCTCATAACCTTGGTATAGCACTGCCTCACATGTTGCATATTAGCATAATAGCATTAGTAAATAACTCTTTCAATCTCAAAATCCTGAGTCACATCAATCTCTAGCACCCCTGTGTTTTCTCAGAACCTCACAGAAAACCCCATGATATTCATATATGTAGGTCAATGACAGATCACTGCTACCGGGAAGAGTATTTCAGAGGTCTCATCATGCATTTTCCATTTGGAAATCTATCTTCCTTGATCCCTCCCCCGCCAAAAAAAAGGTCTGGATTACTCATGGGATAAAAGACAAACAGTTTTATATCCAGTTTAGAAAATGCATATAAATAACTCCATTGAGAATTTTTTTAAAAGCAACAAAAGACAATAAAGTCCACAAATAAAATTTTATTAACTAGCCTAAGTCTATAAGTGATTCATGTCTATTAAAATGCCAATCATATTTCCAAAGAAAATGGGAGACTGAACTGTTGAGTTGGCTGTCAAACTAGTGAGATCCATTTTTATTTCTTTTCTTAAAAATGGATTGACTTGTATTTTAGCTGATTGACAGTCAAGATACTAGGAAAGTAATGGAATTTTTACTTGTGTAACTGTAAAAACTTGAGTCCAAAGGTTTTAGTGAGTAGCTTTAACCTTAAGCACCCTGCCTATTCTCTCCAGCACTATCATTTATGTAGAGTCCAGTGAGACATATCTACACACTTCAACAATTCAACTATTAGATGAAAATTTCTATTAAGGTATTTCTTTAGCCTGGGAAAATATATTTGTAACTGTCCTGGAACCAGTGCCAACTTCTTCTTTCCACAATTGTTTTCTTCCTCAGATGATATTTATTTTTGTAGTTGAATTCTCATGTTTTTAGTTAAGACTGCATGCTTGAGAAGGAGGAGGAGATTTGTAAGTAGCCTTTGGTAGTAGGTCTCAGACACCCGTCTTGGTCAAGGAATCCGACACCATCATATAAAAGCTCAGATGAGTATGTGGTCCCTCCAACACGCTACCTTGCTATGTGGAAGGGAAAACTGAATTTATACAACCAAGACAACTTTTCATTAGAATATACAGACAAAAAGTGGTTAGGCAGCAAGTGTATCGTAATAGACAGAAAAAGAAAAGAAAAAGGCAATGATTTTGCCTGAAACAATGATTTTTGAGAATGATATTTCTGAATGAACAAAAAATCTCTAACTATGCAGAAGGAAAATAAAAGGTTTTAAGTAATCCTTTTTGTTTATTGGTTTTATCTTTTCACTTGATTAGCTTTGAAATCCAAATAAGTTATTTTTCAAAAATTTTAGCTCTTGACCAAGCCTGAACTCTAGAAGAACTGAAGAGCTTTAAGAATTACTAGCATGAACTTTTCTAGTGCTGGCTTGTACTTTAGGTGTTTGAATTTTCAGTAACACAGCTCACTGGGCAGGAGGTGAAATGGAACCTGAAATCCAGTTCTAAAGGGATACAAAAGCCAACAGGTTACTTTTGCAAAGATATTTATTATGTGGATTTGAAATTACATATTTTCCAAAATTTCTCCACAGTTTTTAAATAGGAAGCTTATATATTCACATATCTTAAACTTATGAAGATCATGAACCTAAATTAAAATTAGTCTACACAATCATATTGTTCGCTCCTTGTAGGGGAAAAGATGATTTCTTTTTATTACAGTAAAATAAATGTAGAAGTGTTAAATTGGGGGATGTAAATTCAAGGCAAATACTAAAAAGAAGTTTTTCCTTCTGCATTTTTCTCTGTAGTTTTGTCAATAGTCAGTTTCTCCAGCTTAATGTGTGCTGTAAGCTAGCCACGTGAAATAAATGACTTTGGCCTTAACTGAATGCTACTGTCTGCAGTACATCATAACCCCAGCCTGCTGATAATAAGCCTTACTTGGCAGTAATCTACACCCAGTGGCATTTGGAAAGCTGCAATAATGATGATGAAATTAAAACCCCAGAATTTAAATAGCACATAGGTCAGTGTGCTGTAAAAATGTAGGTAAGAATAATAATGATTTCTAAAATGTTTGTGTTCATTGGTGAAGGTTGAGCTAATTAGGACAGAAACTAGAAAAATGATTTCTTTTCTGAATGTCCCAAGTAGAGTGGCCTTCAATAAACATAAGCAAATTCAGAAGGTATATCCTCTTAAAACAGTAACGCACTAAAATAATTTTACATTTATATCTGTACATTGTTTGACCTCTACTGCCACAGGAGGCTTTAACATATGTCCTTTTTTTTTTTTTGATTTAAGTGTTTGTTCTTTACAACAATACAAATTGGGCAATGTTTCTTTAGCAATCTTGGCAATGATTACCTTAGCTATATATACAAGGTCCAGAACAGCCTCTCTCAATCTCTCTCTATTTAGAAAAATATTCTCTCATTAAAAATGTTGGAATGTATTCATCTAATCGTCTGAATCCCATCCAAGCCCACCATGATTTGGAATTAGTCAAGTGGAAATTCATCCAAGATAGAACAGTCTAGTTCCTTTTTTCCTTTTCATGGACACACAAAGAAAGAGGTTGTTGTGGTTTTTATTGCTTTTATAGAATGGTACTTTAAAAAAAAATTAAAAATGTCTTCATTCTAGGATTTCTTATTGATTTCTTTATGAATCCTGTTGCTTCACAGGGGAGTGAATAAAAATTGATACACCTATATCAACTGTTTCATTACCTATCAATGTCAGCACTTTCACAGAGACCGCTGGCCCATAGAACCCAATTTGAGAAACACTGGCCTAGCAATAACACAATTTTATCAATTCTAATTAAACCTATTTGAAAACCTCATCTTGAATTCTCCTGAATGCTCCCTAATGTGAGTTAGCTGGGTTTAACGGGAATGACATTCCTTAGGTAGGCAGTGAAAAAAGTTGATAAAAAAAAGATCATTCAACATTTAGACGTACCATGTACTAAAACACAATGTATGCACTCTCAAGATTGAAAGCCCTGTGTTCAAGTTCTCATTGCAGAGAGTACCTCTCAGCTTTCAAGCCCACCTTTATTAAGATCAATTCCTGGGGAGGGGCGGGGGCGGCGGGGAAAAAAAAAAAAAGATCAATTCCTTACACTTTCTATGGTATAACAGAAATGACTAGATGGTGATTGGTCATCTTTTATAATTAAATGACAAGTTGAACCTTTATTCAAACCTGACATGATTTTAAATAGAAAGCAACAATAAAACCTTCCTTTTCTGGGCAGAGGCTGTCAGCTGGACCATTAGTAGACACTAAAAGTTGGAAGAGAGAGCATATATGGTCAGTGCATCCTCATGCCAACAAAATATTATTTCCTGTTTATTGACCTAATTTACTCTTCCTTTACTTTAAGAATCACCTGTTTATTGACCTAATTTACTCTTCCTTTACTTTAAGAATCACCTGTTAGCCCACTGCTCAACAGTTCAATGACTAAGATTTTTCTCCAGAAGGTAAGAAATTGCATATGGGTACATAGTTATTCAATAGCTGAAATAGTTTTGTTCAAAGAATTAGCCTTTTTATTCTTTCAAATTCTTCACAGTATTGATGCTCAAATTAAGAGAAAGAATAATTTTCCAGGGTCATATTTTACCATTCAGCTATGTCAAAAAGAAGAAAATTTAGATGTAATTATGACCAAAAAACTTGGCATACAACAGATATTTCATACATATTTTTTATTAAGAAATATTTACATATTTTTCAGCCTGGGGAAGTTGTAAATTAACTAACACACTTGTCATCCTAAAATATGCCCCCAAAGAAGGGTGATTATATGAACTATATTTTCAATTTCCAAAATTATATCTGGCATTATATTTTTGTATTCCATCACATTTTTGCCATTAGACATAATTTTTATCACAATTTCATAATCGGGTCTATTTTCTGGAACTTGAAAAATGAGTAGTTGTTCTTTGCTGAAACACAGTATTATAAGAAAACAATTCCTTGCTTTGTTTGTATATGAAAAGGAAAAGGAGATATTTCCATGAATGGGTAAATTTCCAAGTGGCTAATTCTGAGTCATAGGTTAGGGAATCAAGCGATAGAATTAGTTCACATATCAAAGGAAAATGTGAGTTGGAACATATAGCATGGTCCAAAAGGAGGCTAGCTAATTTCTATTTCTTTAGGCAACAAATCCACCTATAGGATTTCGCACAATGATCTATTTCAGAGGTGGAGCTTGTCTTTGTATGTCGCTCCTGCAGAACAGAGAGATATACACACAGTAGGCATCTAAAGAAAGTCTGAGAATGATAAAATACTTAAGTGCCCCAAGTCACTCTATAAACACATCCCTGCTGGCAATTTCAAGTATTTTATGTAACATAAATCCCACTTTAGAAGAATACTTGATCAAAAAGCAAATCTTTTTTGTAGATTACAAAATCAAAAAACTTCAGGGACATTGATCAATTTTATTTTTTTTCTCTTCATGACGATTTTCCTCTGTACTGTGTCATTAAACAGCATCCTGGGCATCCTGATGCAGACACACTCATAATGAAGACAAAAATGTAACAGTTAACAAAATGAAGAGTTATAGTAGATAAAAATATCTTTTAGCCTTGACCCATTTTACTTCTTTCTTGGGCATGTAGATGCTTGCTAATATTCATACCTGTGCTAAATATAAAAATACCTGAGAATAGCTGGAGCCCAGTTTTCTATAGGCAGCCTTTTAGTTTCTCCATCTCTATCTGCATTGACTTATATAAAAAGTAAGATGAAGTTAAACGAGTTCTCTTTAAGTGTAATTTCCTTTTTGGAAACTATGCATAGAAGACTATACATTTTAGTTTTCAAGATTACTGACATCCTGTAAATGCAAATATGCATTTCCTACATTACACTATTACTCAAGTAAAAAAAAAAAAAGGAAGTGCCGTGTAGGAGTAAGCAGGAATAGAACAGTCCCAGTATTGTACCATTTCCACAACACTTCACGATTGTCTTTTAGATTTCTACTTTTAAATCCCTTCTATTCCTATCGCAGTTCATAAAAGTGGGTGAGAATTTGAATCTCAATTTCTTTTTTATTTCAAAGTATTATGGGAGTACATATATTTTTTTGGCTACACAGGTCACTTTTATAATGCTTGAGTCATAGTTATCGGGGTGCTCACCACCCACATAGTGTTCACTGTACCCATGACATAGGTTTTACCCATCTTCTCTTCCCAGTATTTTAATTTCTTTATTTAAGAAATTCTCCTTCCTCATCATCACCATAAGCTTTTTCAAGGAAGCTTCTACAATCAATTGCAAATATTATAATAACACAATTTAAATGTTCCTTATTAACTATTTATAGTCAATGTTTTTCTTTTACTTTATCTGCATTTTTATGGTATAGGAATTAGGTTATGTATGCAACTGATTATCAGCTGAGTCTTGTCTTTGTTTCACCAATTATTTTTTCAATATATGAATTAATTCTACTTATTGTTTACTTTACAACTATTATCATACTCTATTTTTGACAGAAACAACATATAATATAGCTAATAAATCATGCCTAACACATACATTGCTTAGTCTATAGGATTCCATCTTTTAAACAACTTAGCAAGTATAATCTAATTGTTCTCATTTTGCGAGAGATATCAGGTTTTGGGGAAAGTTTTGTAACTTGTACAAGGCCACATTGTTAGGAAAGGTGAAGCCTGGGGTTTGAGCTTTCCTCTCTTTGCAGCAAAGTCCACACTTTTGAGGACAGTAAATTAAAAGTGTGCAACACATGTTGACATTTATCATGTGAATACAAATGGAGTCCATCTCTGCTTGAAAATATTAAACATGAAATGTGGGTAAAACAAAAGACTACTATTCGGGCCAGTGATGGAATGATTGACTTCAGTCTCACAACTTAATTCTTTTGGTGTGTGTGTGTGTGGTGTGTCAGGTTCTTTTTTTTTTTTTTTCTTAATTGAATAGTAACTGTGTACATTAATGCACTTCTGGGGTACAGTGTGGGGTTTTCACAAACTATCTGAAACACTTTCATCAAACTGGTTAACATAGCCTTCATGTAATTTTCTTAGTTATTGTGTTAAAACATTCACATTCTACTCATAGAAAGATTCACTTGTACCCCTGTAAGATGAACCACAGAAGTGAACCCTCGAATCCCCCTCCCTCCACCCATTCCCCATCCCTTCCCCTTCCCCGTATCCTTAGGCTGTTATTAGGTTATAGCTTTCCTATAAAAGGTATAAATTAGTTTTATAATAGGGATGTGTACATTGGATACTTTTCCCTTCCTTCTTGTGATACTTTGCTCAGAAGAACATTCTCCAGCTCCATCCATGTGAACATGAAGGATGTAAAGTCTCCATCCTTCGCAGCCATCATTCTTGTTTGGTGGGTCCAGGCTGGGGATTCGAACCCGCCACCTTAGGTGTACATGGCTGGCGCCTTAGCCTGTTGAGCTATAGGCACCGAGCCCATTTTTTTCACTCTTAAAAGTATTAAAGGAATCCCAGGTATTCGAGAGTCTGAGGCAAGAGAATTGCCTAAGCCTAGGAGTTAGAGGTTGCTGTGAACTGTGCCGCTACAGCACTCTACTAAGGGCAGTAAAGTGAGACACTATCTCAAAAAAAAAAAAGTATTAGAGGAAAAGTTTTGTTAGTACAGTGAAGTTTCTTTTTCTAAGAATGTGTGTCAGCTTTGATAGAGTTGTTTTGGAAAGGGATGCACATTTTTTTGCCCAGCAGTTTGGTTTAGCAAAAAAAAAAAAAAAATCTTAAGTTCCTTTAATCATAGTCATTTTTATTTCTTTCTCCAATTGTTCCTCATAATCCCAGAAAGAGCTTTCAGCTTCTTGTCATAATTTCTGTTTGTACAGAGGTGCTATACTACAGCCTGTCCTGTGGTTTGGGGTAATTTATATTTTATATTTTCAAGCTCTCCCTCCCCTCAAGTTAATTAGCTCTATTTTTTTCTTTTGGAAAGCTAAACTTAGTTACCGATAGATGAAAATTTTGTGATAAGTCATTGTCACGATGTATTTATGTACCTAGTATTATGTAGCAGCTTGCCAATGCAATGTAATAAGGAGAAAATAGGTTAAGTAATCAGGAGATCTATCTAGGTTTAAGCCCTAGGCTTACCAGTTTACAGAGAAATCTTGTGCAAATTATTTAAAGAGGCTGTAGGGAAGGTTTCTGTCCTTTAATGAGCATTTACTGTGTTATGTTTTTTACATATGTCCTCTCATTTAATATCTCATAACAGTTCTTACCCATAGAAAATAATATCTACTATTTTGTCCACTTTTCTACTGAGGCTCAAAGAGAGCAATTAATTTGACCAAAATCCCACAGCAAGTACATAGCACAGCTGAAATTCAAATCTAAGGCTTTGAATGGTTTTCTGAGTCCATATTTAAAGAATGGAAAAGATATCATAATACTTTTGTTGAGAAAAAGTACATGAAACCACTTTAAAAACATAAAGTGCTCTTCAAATGTTAACTTGTATGTACCTTAAAGTAACAATGAATAGCTATCATAGGTTCTTAGGCAGTCTGCTACTTTGAAGGCAGCATTATGTCAGGCAATCATGGAGGCTGCCGGTGAATGAACACTAAACCAGTCCTGGAAGAGCTTACTAACATGCATATGAAAAGGCTTGGAAGTGCTAGTGAATGATGAGTTGTAGATGCTGCATATGTTGAGTTAGGCTGAGACTAAGGATATTTATAGTTTCCCTTCTAGTTAGTCCTGGCTTGTGTATTTGTAGATTAGTTAAGTGTTTATCTATTCTGACTTGTTTTCTGTCTCTTCCTCTGCTCTTAGGGTTGATAATTTCCACATCTCTATCTGAACTTTTTTTCCTTTCTTCATTGTGTATTGTTCTGTTACTGTTTCCCCCCACCCCCCATGAAATATTTCCATGAGCTAATTCTTGATTGTGGCTATGCTATGTTTCAATCCTTACCATTTCAGACATTTGTTCATCTAGCAAATATTTTTAGAAGGCTGATGAGCTGCTGGGATACGAAGGTAGATATAGGTGTTCCTACCTTTATGAGGTTTATTCTAGTGGGGAGCATAGTTGACCAGATAAGTGATAATTTTTTTTTTTTTTTTTTTAGAGATAGTACTTTATCGCCCTCGCTAGAGTGCTGTAGCATCACAGCTCATAGCAACCTTCAACTCCTCCAAGGCGATTCTCTTGCTTTAGCCTCCTGAGTAGCTGGGACTACAGGTGCCCACCACAATGCCTGGCTATTTTTTGTTGCAATTTGGCTGGGCCAAACCCGCCACCCTAGGTATATGGGGCTGGCACCCTACTCACTGAGCCACAGGCATGGCCCAATAAGTGATAAATATTAACATTTAGATTGAAACACGTGCTGTGAAGGAAATAAACAAGGGCTGACAGAAAGAGGTAGGAAGGAGTAAAGTGGACATTGTATTGCCAGGAATCAGAGCCTTTAGTTCTGGCATCCTTAATCCCCTTGAAAATTTACAATCAACTGACATTGGATTTGGCATAGTGAAGGGTAACTGTGACTTAAAAGTAACCAATATGCTTGACTAATGGGTTTAATTTTTTACTTTTACTGTGACCTGAATTTAATTAATTCTCATTTATTAATTTTTTTATAAGTTAAATATTCTTTGGAAGTTGATTCAATGAATTTGAATGCTGGATACATGCTTTCAGGTACCTTTGTAACCAGGAATAAGCTGAAGTTCTTAGTCTTACATCAGAAGATAGACTTTAGAGAATTGTGAAATTGAGAGGGAAATGTGGACCATTGCTGAGTATGTATAAAATAATATCTACAGTATTTTCAGGTGTGTTTCTTCCAAAGTAGTTTGCCAGTGTTTTTACTACTCCTTTTTGGAATTATGTTTCCATCTGGAGAATGAAATGAGGGACATTTCACATATCCCCAGGGTAGAACATATATTCTCACATGAGACCAAAAACTGTAAAATACTGAATCATTTGAAATTTTGATGAATTAGAGAGGATTGATATACATGTTTGGTTTGGGGGTAAACATCTTCAGTCTAGATGACCAGTGAAAATAGCGTAGAAAATACATATATCTCTTTCCAAACATTTAAATCAGGGGTCCTCAAACTTTTTATTTTTATTTTTATTTTTTTATTTTTTTTTTTGAGACAGAGCCTTAAGCTGTCACCCTGGGTAGAGTGCCATGGCATTACAGCTCACAGCAACCTCCAACTCCTGGGCTCCAGCGAGTCTCCTGCCTCAGCCTCCCAAGTAGCTGGGACCACAGGCGCCCGCCACAACGCCCAGCTACTTTTTGGTTGCAGCCGTCATTGTTGTTTGGCGGGCCCGGGCTAGGGATTCGAACCCGCCACCTTGGGTGTATGTGGCTGGCGCCTTAGCCACTTGAGCCACAGGCACCGAGCCAGTCCTCAAACTTTTTAAACAGGGGGCCAGTTCATTGTCCCTCAGACCATTGGAAGGCTGGACTGCAGGCCCAGGACAAGTTGGCTGCTAAGCAGGACAGGCAGCAGTGGCAGCAAAAACCCCCTGGTGGCCTGGATAAATGTCCTAAGTCGGTCTCATGTGGCCTGTGGGCAGTAGTTTGAGGACACCTGATGTAAATAGTACTGTAGTGGCACTGACTCTAGAGCCAAGTGGCCTAGGTTCAAATTCCAATGCTACTACTTACTACTTCTATAACTTGGCAGGTTACTCAATATCTCTGTGCCTCTTCTCACCTATAAAATATTACATAGTTGTAGTAGAATTATAATAAATGAGTTAATATATGGCTAACTATGGTGGCTCTCGCTTATAATCCTAGCACTTTGGGAGATTGAGACAGGATCACTTGAGGCCAGGAGTTCAAGACCAGCCCAAGCAATATAGTGTGACCCTGTCTCTACAAAAAATAGAAAAATTAGTCAGGCATGGTGGTCCCTACCTGTAGTCCTAGCTACTTGGGAGGCTGAGATGGGAAGATTGCTTGAACTTGAGAGTTAGAGGTTGCAGTGGGTCATTATGACATCCACTCTAGCCTGAGCAACAGAATGATTCCCTCTTTACAAAAAAAACAAAAAAAATAAAAACCCAAAAAACAGGAAAGAGTTATATGTAAAGCATTTAGAGCAGCACATTGTTATTTATGCCACCTTTTATTATCAATATATTATTATTATAACAAATTAGAGATTATAGAAGTTCTCTAAAAGGATAAGAAATAGTAGTTGCTTCTCTGCCTGTAGCTCAGTGAGTAGAGTGCCAGCCACACACACTGAGGCTGGTGGGTTTGAGCCTGGCCTGGGCCTCCTAAACAACAATGATGGCTGCAACCAAAAAAATAGCTGAGTGTTATGGCAGGCGCCTATAGTCCAACTACTCGGGAGGCTGAGGCAAGAGAATTGCTTAAGCCCCAGAGTTGGAGGTTGCTGTGAGCTGTAATGCCATGGCACTGTACCTAGGGTGACATAATGAAACTCTGCCTAAGGCTTGGCGCCTATCGCTCAACCGGCTAAGGCGCCAGACATGTACACCTAAGGTGGCGGGTTCGAATCCCCAGCCCGGACCCACCAAACAACAATGACGGCTGCCACCAAAAAATAGCCAGGCGTTGTGGCGGGCGCCTGTGGTCCCAGCTACTTGGGAGGCAGAGGCAAGAGACTCGCTTGAGCCCAGGAGTTGGAGGTTGCTGTGAGCTGTGAAGCCACAGTACTTTACCCAGGGGGATAGCTTGAGGCTCTGTCTCAAAAAAAAAAAAAAAAAGAAATAATAGTGATTCATAGAAATTTAGATGCTTTTAAGAAAACTTTAATAGGGAATAATAAGTTAAAGCAACATATTTTTCCCTCCTTCCCCTCAGTGCTCTTCCAATTAAAGTAAAAGTTTCAAACTCTAGCTAGGGGGAAAATAAAAAGATTTATTTGTTTTTATTATTTATTTATTTTTGGGGACAGAGTCTCAAGCTGTCGCCCTGGGTTGAGTGTTGTGGCATCACAGCTTACAGCAACCTCCAACTCCTGGGCTCAAGTGATTCTCCTGCCTCCAACCTCCCAAGTTAGCTGGGACTACAGGTGCCCACCACAACACCTGGCTATTTTTTGGTTGCAGCTGATCATTGTTTGGCGGGCCGGGCTAGATTTGAATCTGCCAGCTCAGGTGTATGTGGTTGGTGCCTTAGCTTCTTGAGCCACAAGCACTGAGCCTTATTCATTTTTTTTTTTTTTTTTTTTTTTGGTCTGGGGCTGGGCTTGAACTCATCACCTCCAGCGTATGGGGCTGGCACCCTACTCCTTGAGCCACAGGTGCTGCCCCTTATTCGTTTTTAATTTATTTTAGATTTTTTGCTTAGAGGCAGAGTCTCCCTCTGTCACCCTGGGTAGAGTGCTACGGCATCATAGCTCACGGCAAACTCAGACTCCTGGGTTCAAGTAATGCTCTTGCCTCAGTCTCCAAGTAACTGGGAATATAGGTGTCCACCATAACACCTGACTAAGTTTTTCTATTTTTCTAGTAGCGATGGGGTCTTGCTCTTGCTCAGGGGGGTCTTTTTTTTTGGAGACATAGTCTTTTTTTTTTTTTTTTTTTGAGACAGAGCCTCAAGCTGTCCCCCTGGGTAGAGTGCCGTGGCATTACAGCTCACAGCAACCTCCAACTCCTGGGCTCAAGCGAGTCTC
>CAUYTI010104415.1:0-16543 GCA_963575145.1 Galago senegalensis | reverse complement strand
GCCCGGACCCGCCAAACAACAATGACGGCTGCAACCAAAAAATAGCCGGGCGTTGTGGCGGGTCCCAGCTACTTGGGAGGTGGAGGCAAGAGACTCGCTTGAGCCCAGGAGTTGGAGGTTGCTGTGAGCTGTAATGCCACGGCACTCTACCCAGGGGGACAGCTTGAGGCTCTGTCTCAAAAAAAAAAAAAGTTGTATCTAAAATTTACATGCGCATATGATTAAGGCAGCATAATGGAATGATTAAAGCCAGCACAAAACCTGGAATCAGACTGCTGGTGTTCAAATCACAGTTTGACTCCCTCATGGTTTGAGACCTGGACAAGTTATTTCACTCTTTCAGACTCTATTTGACTCCAGGTGCTTATAATAACCTCTGCCATCTACAGATGTATCAGGCTTGGTCCAATAAGAAAGCATGTAGAAAAGATGAAATGTTTGTTCACTTGGCTGACTGGTTACATTTCACTCTCATAATCTGGGGACCGGCCAGGGGGAAGGTCTCAGTGGTTCCTGAAGATCTTAGTGGTGGTCCATGGATCCCTCCACTGAAGTGAGTAGGGGCCATTACAAGCTGCTGCTCTCTTCTGTTTCCCTCCAGGTGAGGAAATAACTCAGAATAAGGAGGACGAGGTGCTCTGTCTACCTGGCTCTTCTGTCTGGGCATCTTGTACCTAGCTGGTTCCCAGGGCAATAGGGGGACTTGAGCCAGCTTCCTTTTCTGAGACTTGACTCTACTTCCTCCCTGATGAATGCCCCAGACTCTAACCTGTTATTCTTTGAACACGATGATTGCTCAGTCTTTTTTTTTTTTTTTTTTTTGAGACGGAGCCTCAAGCTATCCCCCTGGGTAGAGTGTCATGGCATCACGCTCACAGCAACCTCCAATTCCTGGGCTCAAGCGAGTCTCCTGCCTCAGCCTCCCAAGTAGCTGGCACTACAGGCGCCTGCCACAATGCCTGGCCATTTTTTGGTTACAGCCATCATTGTTGTTTGGCGGGCCTGGGTTGAGGATTCAAACCCGCCACCTTAGGTGTATGTGGTTGGCACCTTAGCCGCTTGAGCCACAGGCGCCGAGCCTGCTCAGTCTATTTTAATGCCATTTCCTGACTAGTTGTCTTAGACTGAGTGCCTTGCATGTAACTTTGAAATCCCTTGCCCAGTCTAAACTCAGCTTGTGGGGGAAAATCAGCTGCTCCCTGCCCTTTCATATTCGTAAGACTTCCTTTACTTCTCCCCCTGACTCCCATTCTTCTTTGCTAAATCTCTTTTCCTAGCGGGAGCCACCAACCTGTTGACTGGCCAACCCAACACCATTTATAGCAAACATCTGTAGTTGTTCTGATTTTAATGAGTATATCCTTTATAATAATGTTTTTTAAAAGTTGGTTATTGACAGAACTAATAAAGATAAGGAATAATGCTGTATCAAAGAGGAACTTGATTTGTTTGAAATACTAGACAGACCACTCATAGGTAGTTAACAAGAACATAGAAGAGAAGTTGTTTATGTCTTAGCATAGTTTATTTGCAAAATGACATTCCTTTTAGTGTACTCAGAGGCATGTGGGCCTATGGTAGGTTCTCCCAATTTTGAAGGTGATCTGTGAAGAGTACACAGGTACTTCTATGTTCAGATGTACTCTATCATCATGTTCAGAAATATGTCTGAAAAGCATCATGGGTAAGCACTCAGGAATCCAGACATCTTGTCATTCTGTTACAATTTTCACTTTCACCTTACACTAGAGGACTTGATATCTGTGTCAATTAGTATATGTTTTTAGCAATCCTAGAAGGTTGAATTTCTTTTTCTTTTCTTTTCTTTTCTTTTTTTTTTTTTGAGACAGAGTCTTACTATGTCACCCTCAGTAGAGTGCTATAGCATCACAGCTCACAGCAACCTCAAACTCTTGGGCTTAAGTGATTCTCTTGCCT
The DNA here is from genome assembly GCA_963575145.1 of Galago senegalensis. Lineage (NCBI taxonomy): Eukaryota > Metazoa > Chordata > Mammalia > Primates > Galagidae > Galago > Galago senegalensis. Next base: position 14,605 of record CAUYTI010104415.1, on the reverse strand, counting down.
CAGCCTCCCTAATAGCTGGGACTACAGGAGCCCACCAGGATGCCCAGCTATTTTTTTGTTGCAGTTATCATTGTTGTTTTATCTGGCCTGGGCTGGTTCAAACCCTAGCCTCAGTGTATGTGGTCAGTGCCCTACCCACTGAGCTATGGGCACTGCCCTCTTTTTCTTTTCTTTTCTTTCTTTCTTTGAGATTGGTTTTTGCTCTGTCACCCAGGCTAGAGAGCAGTGGCCTCACCATCGCTCACTGCAACCTCAAACTCCTGGGCTCAAGTGGTCCTCTCGCCTCAGCCTCCCAAGTAGCTGGAACTGTAAGTACTTATAACCACACCCAGCTAATTTTTCTATTTTTTTTTTCCAGAGATAGGGACTTGCTTGTGTTCAGGCTGGCCTTGAATTCTTGGCCTCAAGGGTTGAAAATATTTTTTTTTTTCCTGAGACAGAGCCTCAAGCTGTCCCCCTGGGTAGAGTGCCGTGGCATTACAGCTCACAGCAACCTCCAACTCATGGGCTCAAGCGAGTCTCTTGCCTCCGCCTCCCAAGTAGCTGGGACCACAGGTGCCCGTCACAACGCCCGGCTATTTTTTGGTTGCAGCCGTGATTGTTGTTTGGCGGGTCCGGGCTGGGGATTCGAACCCGCCACCCTAGGTGTACGTGGCTGGTGCCTTAGCAGGTTGAGCTATAGGCGCCGAGCCGAAAATCTTAAAGAAGATTGAACTTCAGCCAAGTCTGGGAGGACCTGGCTTTCACCAGCTGCCAAAGAATTTCATGCAGGCATACATGATAAGACTGAAACCATTTGTATTTTTTCACAATTCAACAAAATTCTCCCACAGTAGTCGTTAAACTCTGATCAGGTCACCAGATTGGTAGTTTTCAGCACACTGAAATTCTTAGTTGCTGAGATTTATGAAAGTCATATTGAAAGACATGGAGGTATAGATTAGCCTACAAAGCAATTATGTGGGGAGTACTCTCCTAGTAAGCCTGAGGCCTCTTCTGACACACAGAGAAGGCCATTTTTTATGCTTTTGGTGTATTCACTCTCTAAGCTCTCCAGACCTTCACAGCCATCATTAAATATTCTTTTGGTTTTTTTTCTTTATGGTCAGGATATTGCTAGGGGTGAGGAAAGACGCATTTAGCAAAATATTTGAATAAGTGAATAAGATGGGAGTGGCAATTCTAGGAAAGGAGAGAAAGCTTACTTTAACCTACTCTTCTTTACATGATGTCGACTCCTTGTTCTGGTCATTTGGGGGTCTACAGTGAAAAGGGGAGCTCATACAGCAATATTTCCCCTGAGCCCTTTTTGATCCTTTGGCTTTAAACAGATGCTGCATTTTTGTCATTCACATTTTTCTCTGGCAGAAATCATAACAGCTATTACATGCAATTTTGTGGTGAGAACAAGAGACAGGAATCCTGAATATTGTTCCTTAATCTGTTTCTCATTTTCTCAGACATCTACTTTTGGAGTCAGATGTAAATTAACAATCCTGTGTTGACGCAGCTGAGCTGTATGGTCTTGGGACAGTTACTTAGCCTCTGGGACTCTCCCGTTTCCAAATCTGTAAAATGGGGTGGGTAATATCTAGTTTACAGAATTACTGGGTGAGTTAAAATGAAATATTATGTGGAAAACAGCCGGTTCAGTGCCTAACACATAAAGGGCTCTCAATAAATGATTGCAATTTTATTTTTTGATAGTAGTGACTTGGCTTGGGTAAAAGTATTAAAACAGGTGGGGGAGACTACCTCACATGCTAGGAGTAAGGAGGAAACATATAAACAAACATTTGAGAAGATGACAAATGAAGCACCATTCATTTTACCTTATTGAGAGGATTTGCTACATGACATTCAATTTTAGGTGTTTTTCTGTGTGGGATTATTGTTAGACCATGGTAGGGAAGCTATTTCAATTATATAGGGAGGCATGCAAGAAATGTGAAGCCTAGAGTACATCACAAGACTTATTTTCATAACCTTCAATGAAAGGCATTATGCAAGCATAATTTATACATTTTCACGTTTGTAATTATACCTAAACCACCTATACTCCCAGAAGATTTCATTATGTAATTCCTCAAACTTAACTTCAAATTTCCTTTATAAAGCAATGTGCCATTAAAAAAAACTTCTTTAAAAGAAATCATTACTAATCACATATTTACTGTATACAGAAAAAATGCTCCCCTAAATATTCATATTTATATTGCCACATTAGTTACTCTGAAATTGTTATTGGATAAAACTAATCATTAGTTCAAGGCAGGTAAAATATTTATAAACAGGAGTCAAATTGCCTGCATTCAGAGCCTTCATAAAGTCTTTTCAAATAAATTTTCCTCTAAAAATTCAGATATGTGTTAATAGCCATTGCTGTGCACATTGTGGGTCATTTGCCTCCAATTCTGGCTCAGAATGGAGATAACGTAAACTATTTTTACTCCTCAGTTCTCCCCATGTCCTGCTAGATTTTTACAAGAAATTTCTCTGCAATATCGCCGTTGCAATAGCATACATATAACTCTTCAAATAGAATTTCTACATATCTGAACCAGAAAAGCAAAGATGAAGTCTATGAATTTCCCAGTAAGCCTGGGCCTCACTCTGTTGTCTCAGGCGAGAGTGCTGTACTGTCATAGCTCACAGCAACCTCAAACTCTTGGGCTTAAATGTTCCTCCTGCCTCAGCCTCCCTGAGTAGCTGGGACTACAAGCTCCTGCCATCATGCCTGGCTAGTTTTTTTAGTAGAGCTGGGCTCTTGCTTTTGCCCAGGCTGGTATTGAACTCCTGAGCTCAGGTAATCCACATGCCTCAGCCTTCCAGAGTGCTAGGATTACAGGTGTGCGCCACTGTACCCACCCCACGCTTGACTCTTCCTCAAGAGCAAGAGTTCTTTTGGGTTTGAAATCAGCCTAATCAGCTCCCCCTTTCTTATAATTCCTCTTTGCATTGTTCATTTTAATCATCGAGCTCAGTAGTCCCCACCCTTTTTGGCACGAGGGAATGGTTTCATGGAAGATAATTTTTCCATGAACTTGGGAAGGAAGAATGGTTTGGGGATGATTCAAGCACATTACACCTCAGATCATCTGGCATTATATTCTAATAAGGAGTGCACAACCTGGATCCCCGAATCCTCTGTTTACAGTAGGGTTCACATTCCTATGAGAATCTAATATGGCCACTTATCTGACAGGAGGTGGAGCTCAGGCAGTGATGATAATGATGGGGAGTGGCTATAAATACAGATGAAGCTTTCCTTGATCCACACTCACCTCCTTCTGTGTGGCCTAGTTCCTAACAAGCCATGAACTGGTCCATGGCCCAGAATTCAGGGACTGTAGATCTAGATAATTGTGATTATTTCATCAAAGTCATATGGCAAATTGTACTAATGTCACAACTAGAACACAGGAGTGATTATTACCATTTGGCTCCACATTTCCATCCCCTAAAGTCAGCAACATCCCCCTAACCTGTAAAATTCACACGATAATAGAAAACAAAAAATATATCCATTAGAATTAGCAACCTGTGCTTTAAGAGAATGGCAAGGTGATTGCATTTGTTGAGTCGAAACAAAAGTAAGACCATTGTATATTGTTCCAAGATTCTAACTAAAAGAGTTTACACAAAATATTAAACCTGCAGGTGTGAAAGGAAGTGATACATGATTACTAATAAAATGAAGTAATGATATAATTCAAAGCTGAGACATAGTTCTACTAGCCACAGAAATTTTTGGTAAGAAAGAAAAAAAAAGTAGCAGTTTCTGAAAAACAAAAATACCAATATAAAGCACCTTTTATATAAACTTCTCATTTTTATGTACTTTATGGCTATGAACTACTAAAACAGGGTTAAATTGATTAGTCTATTTGCTATTTGTTAGTTAAATGCTTCTCAGATTATAAGGATCATTAGTTCATCAATCAAATACCAGCCAGCTATACATAAGGTTTCAGACAAGAGACTACTTTGCTTATCAACACATATACACAAACAAGTAGGAAAGAAAGTCAATTTTAAAAAAGTGTATTTTGAATTATGCACAATAAGTATCTGATACAGTTAACCAAAATCTATTAGCATATTCTTACACCTTAAGAGGTATCATGATAAAAGCAGGTAATAGAATAAATTCAAAGTAAACCAAACTCAAAGCTAAGCCATAAACTTAAATTTAAAAAAAAAAAAAAAGAAGGCTGGGCACAGTGACTCACAACTGTAATTCCAGCACTTTGAAAGGCTGAGGCAGGAAGATTGCTTGAGCCCAGGAGTTTGAGGTCAGCCTGGGCAAGAGCAAGACTTTGTCTTTAAAAATATAAAATAGTTAGGGCCGGGTGTGGTAGCTCATACCTATAATCCTAGCACTCTGGGAAGTCAAGGCAGGAGGATGGCATGAGGTCAGGAGTTTGAGACTAGCCTGACCAAGAATAAGACCCCATTTCCACCAAAAATAGAAAAATTAGCCTAGTGTTGTGGTGGGCACCTGTAGTCCCAGCTACTTAGGAGATTGAGACAGGAAGATTGCAAGAGCCTAGGAGTTTGAGGTTGCTGTGAGCTAGGTTGATGCAACAGCCCTCTAGCTTGGGGCAACAGAATAAGACTGTGTCTGAAAAAAAAAATTAAAAATAAAAAGAAATAAAAGTAAAAACATTAATCAGGAGTAGTGGTGTGTGCCTGTAGCCCAGCTATTCAAGAGACTGAGGAGGATCACTTCAACAAGGAGCTGGAGCTATGATTTCACCACCGCATTCTAGCCTAAACAACAAAATGAGACCCTGTCTCACAAGAAAAAAAGAAAAGAAGAGAAGAGACAAAAGTAAGAATGTGGACTGACTTAAGACAAACTTGGTATATCTTTAATTTAATTAATATGTATTTGGTAACAGTGGTGTTTAATTTGACAAATATTTAATTCTTTTACAGATTATTTGCTAGTCCATCTGATTTGTATGAATTTGTGGGACAGTGGTAACATTTAATGAAGATATGTTCTGATTAATTATCTCTGAGTGATTTGTCTGACATACAGTGAGTTATGAAAGTCATCAATATGTGTAATTTCCCTTTATTTTTAAATAGCAATAACTCTTTCTCTATAAAAAGTTATATTTTAATGGGTTTATCAAGCTATAATTCATCAAAAACAATGGAGCACTAGCTAAGATTGTATCAAAATAGTGGCTGACGACCAGATTGAAAATAAATTTAAACATTTTAGTACTTGAGGCAGACTGCTAGAAGTCTTAGCAAACTTATCATAACTGTGTCTACCTAAAGGCAAGCAACAGGAATGCTGGGAAATAAGCACAAAACAATGATTTTAAGAAAATACAAAAATGATATATACATATAAAATAAAAGTATATAAACTTGTGCAGTGTATAGCAATATAGCTACTTGTAATATAACGTGAATGGTGTGGCTTCAGGCAATTGAATAGAGAAGTGAAGCTGAACGCTGCTATACCAACCAAATGGCAAATGTGACACCTGATAATGTAAAACAGAGGCATCCCCAGGGCACCATGTAAAATTATTATAAAGCGGTGAAATAACAATATAAAGTTAATTTTATTAAAATTAACAATACTTCCCATCAGCACGAGACAATCTATATTCAAAATTAAAACAGTAGGAATGTTTATCCATTCAAGCATTCTGATAGGCTAAGTATTTCCTGACTGCTAAAAGAAATAAAGTTTCCAAGCCCCTTTTTCCTTTCTATTCATAAATACTCATCCTTATGCATAATATCATATTCAAAGGCTTGAAATTAAAAACATGTTTCCTTATGAAATTTGGTACATCTGGCATGTTGCCATAGAAATATCGCTGCCTACTATTTTTTAAAAAGAAACTTCTTGTCTTGGAAATAAACGAAGGGATAAATTGGGCATATTTTGCACTGTACCTTTCAAGTATAATGAATGGAAATAGATAAAAATTAATAATGTCATGGCATCATTTAAATCTTAATGTTTACTATTACTTTCTATTATTTGCAAAACTGATCTGCATTCACTTGCCAGCTGTGAGGTTTTGTGTTAAGTAAAAATATCAACGTTTGGGAACCATTAGCTTTCAAAAAAGAATATTCAGAGTTTTGTACATGATTATAAAAAGAATACAAGTTCCTTATGGAAAAAAATGAAAATACAAAAAGTACAAAGGCGAGAATAATATTATCCCTATTTTATATTACATGTATAACCTATACAAGGTGTTCCATTAGTAACACTTTGGAACACATCCTTTCAGTATTATTATCTATGTGGTATAAGCATATATACATTTTAAATTGCTATTTAATCAAAAGTAAACCTGAATGAAGACATGTCATATTATAAAATGTATTTTATTTTTTCACCTAAACTAAAGGAGCATTTTGCAGCATGTACTATGTTTCACCTAAAGAGTAGCTGAAGTTACATGACAAACTACATCTGGTGAAGAATTGAACATTAGTTTAAAATCCAGTAGTTGACTAGTCAATACTATCCCAGAGTGGGGTGGTGGATATATTCTCAAAATTAGCATGAATTTTGTCATTAGGGGACAGAAGGGCTTAATTGGTGAGATCTCAAAATCTTGGGGAGCTTCTTCTATTTTAGGTATTTGGAAAACCTGTTTTATATCTTTAGAAATCTAAATCCCTTAACTCTACTAAGATAAAGATTCCTCTATGAGGCCAGTTTTATATCTTTAATGATTAGAAACCAGAAAACTTGGATTATAAAGTAAAGCAAGGGGCATTTTAAGAATTATCCACCGCTACAGGTATGATTTTAATGCTATTATCAGAGGAAAGAAACCAAATCATAAAAAATTATGTAACATTATTGTTTAATTCAAGCCAAGAGAATCTAAGCTTACATTGAATGCTCATTCCCACTATTTAACCCTGGCCACTGAGCAGAGGATGTAACAGTAGGTGTGTTATCAGACAACTCACTAGAAATTTCAGAAGTTCGATGGATAAAGTTGGAAAAAAAAAAAAAGACTCTCCCAGACTCTTTTCTTCTTCCTATATAATCTCTTTTATGTTTTTAAAGGGGCAAAGAAAATTCTCTTACACTCTACTTTAGCATACTCTATCTCTCTTTCCTTTTTTATTTTGCCCATATTTTATTATATCCATTGACCTCCTGAGGAATATGAACTACAAGAGGACAGAGTTTTCTCACTGAAGTATCTATCCCCAGTGCTTAGAATAGTGCCTGGCACATAGTGGGTGCCCAATAAATATCTATTGAATAAATGAATGAGTTTTCTTTAACTGGATAATCAGGGTTAGCAGAAGTGAATTTTAAATATTTGACACAAAAAATTTTATAAGAAACTAAAGATACTTCTGCTCAGAACTTGAATTTTTCTAACTTTGGAAGTACACAAATTTTTATATCTTTTGGCTTCCTTCATAGGTTTATTTTGATAATAGTAATTACTAAAGCCTACTTCATTAAAATTTTATTTTTTAGTTTCTGAAAACACATTTTTTTTGGGGGGGGGGGCCACTGGTGCTGGAATAAAATGACTCCCTCTGGTCTCTGTCTTAAAAAAAAAAATCCAGTACAACTCACTAATCCAGGCAGCTGCCTCATCTGTTCTCATCTATTCTGCCTCATCTATCCTGCTGGTAAGGACATTCTATATTCTGTATTCCCAATGAACAATAGGACCATTCCGAAAAATTTTCGTACTGGCAATCAAACCATTTTGTAAACAGGAACGCAGATTCCAGTGATAAGATGAGTGAGCAGGATGCAAGAACATCTTAAAGATCACCTGCCGCACTTGTGTTTGAGGTGCTCAATGGCTGTTTACACCAAGTGCCATCTGGCTCTATAGATATAATAACAATTATTCCATTGAGGTGTGTAGCTCCCTAAATCATATTAATATACAATGATTCCACTAGTCTTATAGGAGTTGATGTCTTTGTGTGCTCCCATTTAAGCTGGGTAATGCGCTAAAACAAGTCTGCCTCATCATTAAGAATTGATTTTTTATTTATGTGAATGTCACTGGCAATCCCATGATATCCCTTTGTAATTCAGTTGAACAGGACTGCACACTAGCGTTAATCTATTTTTATGGCATATCTTTAAAAATTTGCAACATCTTGCTACATTTGGATATTTATATAGAGATTTGTGTTCCCGCAGAAAGCTGTTGTTAGCTTTGGAGAACCATTTCATACAGCAATAGGGCAAGTACTTCATTAGCTATCTTATATCAGATAAGGGCTTATTTCTTTAAATTATTTAACCTTGGTAGAACCTACTAAAATCACATAAATTACAAATACACTAATGAAAATCATTAGTTAGCCAATTAAAAAAAACTCCAATAGGAATAAAATTAAACCATTTTCAAATCAGCCCTCTGGAAGCATTTTATGAAAATAATTTGGTGAATTTACCATGATTACACATTTCTTAATGTTGTTAGTGGTCACTCATTTAGACACTGACATTAACAACTATTCTGATGTGTTAAAGATGTGTAAAAAAGTCACATTGCTTTTTTCTGGCTAATTCAAAATCTGATTTAAAAAGTCGTAGTTATAATTATTTATAAATGTGCTTTAACGACGTTTGTTAATTAAAATATTGAGATTTAAAATAATAACCACTACTAAAGACAAAATTTTTTTTTAAATACTAAGAACAAACATTATACCACAGAAAATTTACACTTTAAATCTAGTTTTCCTGAGAGTACTTAACAGGGTCATTAAATAATTACCTCATGGGGGAAGTCACCTTTTATGTTTAGATGAATATTACAGGCTTGAACTTGTTTAGAAAGCAATAGCCAATTTCTTCCAAAAGCCACAGAATTTTGGTCATAGGGAGATTATGATATGTTGTACTCCAATTCCTTGCCTATTTTATGCTGCTGTTTCAAAGACATAATTGTTCTTGGCTGTTGAATTTAACATATACAATTAGTGATACATCAACTTATAAGAAAGTTAAGCAAAGTTTCAGGACATTCAAAGAAATGAGGCAATACTTCTTCAAATCTAAAGGGCTTTGCAGAACAGTATAACTGCTAACTACAAACTTCTTTAAGATGCTCGGTCTAGGACAGTCTCTTGTGTATTGCATTGCATGGATTATTTAGACAACTAAAAAAGAAAAAAAGAAGAAAGAACATTGGGGCAAGTTCATTATTCTAATTTGAGAAGATATGTCCTAACAATTAAGGGCTCAAAGATTCATTCATAAAAATCTACATTTAAGTTAGAAGTGTGAAATCAATGTAGTTTTTGATGTAATATACTAATATCCACTCTTAAACTGTAATTTTTATAAATATGTTTCCTAAGAGCTGTGTAAATTATCTTATGTACTGCATATGTTATAAGTAACAAAGAAGGAACTATGTGCTTTTGTGTTCAATAAACAAATACCTTTAATGCTCAGATATCTGCACTAAAAATAAGTTCACAAAAAAGGTAGGGAAATTTTCTGTGCTCTTCAGAACTCTGTGTGGGGAGAAATTATCAGGAATAATACACATGTCACTTTTAGAGCTTAGTATCGCTTCAAAACATTACAAAAAAAATACTCCACAGAAGATGATGAAAGATGGATTAATCTCCCAAATGTCTATAAATTGAGATTTAAAGTCAGAGATATTCCCTCACTCACCCTGTTGTCTCACCCAGGTTTGGTTGGTCACATATTATATCCTGGCACACACAACGTATACACTCCGGTCTAGAGTTAATCTTGGGGATTTGGTTTACAAGGGTTACAACTCAGATTTTAAAAACATGATCATGAGAGTGTATACAATACTAGTCTAATGATTCTAAGGTTTTCTTTTCATTAAAATAAGCCCTTATTTTAGTAATGAGCCAAGTAAACAGAGAACATGGAGTCAGTCTGAGATCTACTTCAGGGCTCACCTCAATCGAGTGAACAGTGAGTGCTCTGACAATGACATTCACAATAGCATTGCTGCTGGGTATTGCTATAATTTGCTCTCTATGATTGTCCCTTTAAACAAAAAGCTCTGCACTCAGCATGCAAAGAAGTTAGAAGTGGGGGAAGGAGGGGGAACCACACATATAAGAGGAGAGAGAGGAAAAAACTGCAGATCAATCATTTATAATTAACAAAAATCCGATTGGTGCTTTAAATAGAGATCAATGTGTTCCAGGCTGCCTGGATTGTGGGGATGTATTCACCTTCTCGTAACTCTCCAAGCAAGCTGTCACACCTACAGAATCACCATTTGTTTTCTTAACAAAGCTTCAGGGGGCGCCAGGCTCTCATTGAAATTTCATTAATCTAATGGAGTAAAGTCCTATAGAAAAAAATCAAATTCTCGTTGGACGAGATGCTACCTGGGAAAGATAACCTCTGTTTGAACTCTCAGACTCGGATCGCTCTGCTATTAGTCTGAGGAAACAGACAGCAACAACGCTGATTACAGCCACCGGCCTCAACAATTTTTTTTTCTAACTAGCAATTTCGAGTGCAAGTGCCACAGTGTCAGCTAAAGAAACACAACTGCGGGTTTTCTGCAGAGTGAAATGGTTCTGAAATGTCACTGAATAGCTCACAAAGGACGCCAATCTACGACAACAGAGACATAAGCATGTAGGAGAAAGGGCCCACACATCCTCCTTTCAAAGGTATGTTGTTTACATGCATGTAATTTGTGAAACCCACAACTGTGCAATTCAGGGTTTTCACAGACATCTAAACCAAAATCTGGTTGGAAAGCAATAGTGAGATTCTTCCTTTAAAAGTCACAGAATTTTGGGTGTGGGGAGATTATGATAGGCGATACATAAAAAGAGATGCCCTATCTAGCATATGACATACATAGGATAGTCTTCCAAGTTTCCAAGATATCAATTATAATTGCTACTTGGTGACCATACTTCAGCATCACCTCCCTGTGATTTGATTCACAAGTTTTCAAAAGTGGGCCCAGCGTGTACACGCCAATATGCAGTAGCAATAGGACTTGCAAGAGGAAAATAGGGAATGTTGATTCCTCATATTCTTTCTAGGAATGTCCTAATGGCTCATCTGACACTCATATGGCAAGAGAGTATACAATGGTACATGCATGTGGCAAAAAGAGCCAATGCAACTAAGGCTGCATCTATATCAAACTAAAATAACTTTCCACGCTGTTTATTTTTTGCTGACTTACTGTCAGCAAAACTATTTTTAAAAAGTTAAAATGACTAACAGACCAGTGATTTTAGGTACCCTGTACAAGAGTCAGAAGAGAAAGAGAATGAAACAACCTGTGGAAAGCCCTCTACTAGGCTTCTGTATGATCACTATGTTTTACAAGAGGCAACTGGGGAAAAGGAAGCTTTGAAGTCAGTCAGGCAAGGTCACAGTCAAGTTCAACACTGCTTTTTGATTCTATAGACACCTAAATCTGGAATTGACTGTGCAAATCTTCTTTGTGTCAAAGGAGAAAACTGGCATTACTTTAAAGTAAAAGCAGAAACTAATAATTTAGATGAAAACTATAACTTGTATTTCCTTTCTTTTTTAAACAAGGATCTAAAAATTATATGATGTGGAGGAAAAAAAGCAGTATTTTGAAAAAACAAATGGAAGATCATCACATCCTAGGTAAGCGTTTGAAAGAACTGAAAAAATTCTGAGTCCATCTTTAAAGATAATATTTTTCTTTTACAATAAACTTGCCGTTTTTCACCTTGGTCGCTTTCTACAGATCAGGAAATGTCTTCTGTTTCCAAAGCATCTCATAGGAGTGTGAGTCACTGCCTCTTATTTATTTTTTTCCATTTCTCTGTTTATGGGTAGATATTTGTCTAATTGGATAGATTTAATATTTTTTCTTCTGGTCCAAATTTATCCATAAAGATCTAACTTATTTTCATACATAATTCCTTTAATTTCCTGTCTGAGATCCACCTGTAGAGTAAAACTTCCTGTTCTCCATTTACATCCTGTTTAAAGATGCCACTGAGACTATCACATCGTTTTTAAAAATCTAAGCAATAGGAAAATGGGAAATAACACATTTATGTGTCTGTATGTATATACTGCTTTGTTTATGGAAAACATATGTTACGTAAACATGTAATGTGCGCAAATCTATATACACACAAACTTAGTTTACTCAGGTTAAGATTATTAAAATTGATCCTGGGAACAAAATAATACACCTTTTTAGGCATTCATCCTTACTATAGAGACAGAGAAAGAAAGATTGTGAGAGGGAGACACACAAATTCAGATGAGCCTTCAGGGAATTGTATGAACTTTTGAACCAGAGACGGAGAGCCAGAGCCCAGCCTGTTCCCACTTTAATAAACATTTTTTTTCTTCAATTAATTAAGGTTTGGAAAGAAAAAAAAAACCACAGAAGAGAAGTAATTTAGCATGCAACGCATACTTTACAGATGGATCCTACCTTCGGATGCTTATTAAATCTATGCATGATTGCACTGGAGAAAATTAATTGCATTGTTTCTCAGTATTCGAAAAGGGGTTGCAAACAGCTAAAAAAAAAAAAAAGGAAAACGAAGCAAGGTTGTTGTTGTTGTCTAAAAAGGCAGCTACAGTGTATAATGAATACTTTCAAAGTCTGAAAACAAGTAGTATGCACAATGGGCTTAACAGCACAAAAGGTCTCTTTAAAATTTTTTTATGTCTTAAAATACTGTATGTATATGCTGCTACAATATATGCATCTACTTTAAGTTTACAAAATATTCTGGTTGGTCTAACAAAAATTTCCTACTCTGTGGCGTTTGAACTATTCAATTAAGTGGTGAGTTTTTGTTCAAATCCTGCTGTGAGGAAAGATTTACGTGAGCAGCTGGGAGTGTACACTGCCACACATTCACTGTATCATGGTTCGCTGGTATTCTCTCCATTCTAGTCCTGAAAAAAAGTGATAACTTCCTAATTTGGGGGGGAGAAAATAGAAAATATTATTATAAAATATTCAGAACATAGGCAGTCATTTGCATTTTATCAGCTTCAGTTAGAAAATTTAAAAGGCACAGCAGCTTCAGAAACTGAAGCGATTTTTCCTTTTCTGAAGGCCTGCTAGTGGGAGTTGAACTGTAACCTTTCTTAGATTGTCCGGAAAATGACCTTCATCACACTTGAAAGGACTACTCTCTGTCTAAGGAGTTAGAAGAGCCATTAATTTTCCTAACTCACAGTTTTCCAGATTAAAAAAATTATTCTTGTGTTATTTTGTTACAGATACTCTTTTTGGTATGACATATCCCTGTTGTTGATTTGCTAAAAACAATTTCACTTAAGGACTTCTAAACTTACTTGATTACATGACCCAAATCGCTGGTGGTCTTAGTTCTTTTCTTTTTTTCTTTTTTTTTTTTTTGAGATTGAGTCTCACTTCATTGCCCCTGGTAGAGTGCTGGGGCATCATCATAGCTCACAGCAACCTCAAACTCTTGGATTCAAGTGATTCTCTTGTCTCAGCCTCCCACATAGCTGGGACTACAGATGCCTGTCACAACACCCAGCTAATTCAGAGATGGAGTTTTGCTCTTGCTCAGGCTGGTCTCCAACTCCTGAGCTTGAGCAATCTACCAGCCTCAGCCTCCCAGAATGCTAGGATTACAGGTGTGAGCCACCACACCCAGCTTCATGTTCTTATTTCACTCTTTCTCCTACTTTAAGTCTATAAATCAATCTCTCTAATCCCTGGTTAATATGTGTAATTATTTTAAAGTACTTGATACAAATTTTGCTAAGAGTAACAAACAAAACTAAGTACATATAAATAAGTGAATCTGTCCTATGTACAACAGGTTTTGTATTACATGGGTAAAAATATAAATTTATTAACCTTGGCATTTATTTATACTGTATAAGGCCTTTCATCAACAGATCTCAAAGGGCAATATAAATGACCTCATAAATAGTTCTAGATATTATTGTCCTTAATTAGGAATGGGGGAAAACAAGACTATACGATGAGACGGGTAATACAAAACTTCCAAAACAAGTTTTTAACTTTTATTCCTTTGCTTCGCCTTTAAAAATCAGAACTATCACCCTAACAGAACATCAACCAATTTAAAGTAGGGTCTCATCAACAATCAGAAACATATATGGATCAGTCTGAACACTATCCAAAAGAGAAAAATCCATGCTGCCATGAGAAACTCAAGTCAAAACCAAATCAATGTCTTGTGTTGATAGAGTTTTGTAAATGTTACATAAAAATGTGCAGTTCATATTTTATTGGTTATTAAAGAGAACAAACAGGACTAAATGAGATTGGACATACAGAACTTTACTATTAAAAAGGACTATTTAAAGTATTTGAATAGGGCCAGCTTCAGAAAGTCTGGCAGTCTTAGGTAAGCCAAACCACACTGATAGGTAGAAAATACCTTGATAATATAGATGGAAAAGATTCAAATACCTAGGCTCGGCACCTATAGCTCAACTGGCTAAGGCGCCAGCCACCTACACCTAAGGTGGCAGGTTCGAATCCCCAGCCCGGACCCGCCAAACAACAATGACGGCTGCAACCAAAAAATAGCCGGGCATTGTGGCGGGGGCCTGTGGTCCCAGCTACTTGGGAGGCGG
>CAUYTI010104412.1:0-70023 GCA_963575145.1 Galago senegalensis | reverse complement strand
AGGGGAGGGAAGGGAAGGGGAAAGGGGAAGGGAAGGGAGGGGAGGGGAGGGGAAGGGAGGGAAGGGAAGGGGAAAGGGGAAGGGAAGGGAAGGGAAGGGGAAAGGGGAAGGGAAGGAATGGAGGGGAAGAGAAGGGAAGGGAGGGGAGGGGAAGGGAGGGGAGGGAAGGGAAGGGGAGGGAAGAGAAGGGGAAAGGGGAAGGGAAGGGAGGGGAGGGGAGGGGAGGGGAGGGGAGGGAAGGGAAGGGGAAAGGGGAAGGGAAGGGAAGGGAAGGGAAGGGAAGGGGGAAAGGGTAAGGGAAGAAGAGAAAGAGAAGGAAGGAGGGGAAAGAAAAAATATTGAAGATTTCATACACTTGTGCCTTCTTAAGTAGACCTTAATAAACACAAATGAGGTTTTTTCTTTTGACGTAGTGTCACTGATATAAACACTGATTTTTGTTACATGGTATAATACACTGAGGCTGCTCTCAGGAATCATTTGAGTGGAGCTGTTTATCGTTACATTAAATGATCCCAGGCTTGTGAGCTTTTTGTTTGCTTTTTATAGCGTCCTTGCTCAGCCTGTGTGTGTGTGTGTGTGCGCGTGCTGCTAACTGCTTCTTTAGGTTCTCAACTTACCCTCTACACATACGTTGCTTGTGATACTCTATGTGTTAGAAAACCAAAATTTTAAATGTTAGGGAGGAAATAAGAATAAATGGTACCTGCACGCCTCTTCATTTTAAGAACAGCAGTCAATGAATCAAGAGAAGCTAGTCTCACCTGGCAGGATGGATGGTCGTAGCCTGGACCCCAGCACCTAGCAGAGGTGTTTATTAGTGAATGAATCGCAAAATGTTTAAGATATGAACACAAGGACAGATCATATATCACTGGGAGGTTGAAAGCCTCTACGCACATATGGCAATTCTCAAATAAGTTTTTATGGAAATATTTTATATATATATATATATATATATATAGCAAGAAGATCACTAGAGCCCAAGAGTTTGAGGTTACTGTGAACTATGATGCCACAGCACTTGACCAAGGGTGACAAAGGGTGAGAGAGAGGTAGAGAGAGAGAGTCTTACTCTGTTGCCCTTGGTAGAGTGCCGTGGCATCATAGCTCACAGCACCCTCAAACTCTTGGTCTTAAGCAATTCTCTTGCCTCAGCCTCTTGAGTAGTTGGGACAATAGGTATCCACCCACCATGTCCAGCTAGTTTTTCTATTTTTAGTAGAGACAGGGCCTCACTCTTGCTCAGGCTGTTCTCAAACTCCTGAGCTCAAACTATGATCCACCTGCCTTAGGCTCCCAGAGTGCTAGGACTACCTGTGTGAGCCATCACACCAGGCTTGACGGAAATACTTTTTCTTCTTCTTCTTCTTCTTTTTTTTTTTTTAATCTGAGACATAGTCACCCTTTGTCACCCTTGGTCAAGTGCTGTGGCATCATAGTTCACAGTAACCTCAAACTCTTGGGCTCTAGTGATCTTCTTGCCTTAGACTCCCAAGTAGCTGGGACTATAGGTGGTCGCAACAACACCTAGCTATTTTGAGAGGCGGGTTCTTGCTCTTTCTCAGGCTGCTCTTAACCTCCTGAACTCAGGCAATCCACCGCCTCAGCCTTCTACAGTGCTAGGATTACAAGCATGGGCCACTTTGCCCACAACTATGAAAATACTTCTTAAAAATAAACCTAAAATTCAAGCAAAAATCTGACATCCTGCTTGTAACAGTTCTTAACATTTTCTTTTCCTCTTTACTTTTGTTTTGACATTTCTTTAACTTTTGTGAGCTTTACTAAACACTCTCCATGTATTTCCCAACATTTCGTACATCCTTTTCACTCTTTGGCTGTTTAAACTTTTCAGAGTTCTATTCAGTGGGATAAATGAAACACAAACCCATTTAATTCACCCCCAAATGGAGGTGGATTAAAATCATAATAAGCCCCAAATGGGGGCTTATTATGATTTTGGTTTGGCCACATTTAAGAGAAAATCTGAGTAACTGTCACTTACCCAAACACAGAGGAGCGGTTAGCAGTGATTCAGCAGCCCAAGGCTGTCATGGCTGGTCAAGGACTCTGGAATTCCTTTTTCCTGATCACAAGATCACACCTGCAGCACAAGCCATCACATCTATATCCCAGATGGAAGAAAGAAACATGCATGAAGCAAATACCCACTCTGTATCCCTGCCAAGGCGTCTTCCTGGAGGCCTCACTGAATAACTCTCACCAGCATCTCTTTGACCATCCCACATGCCTGGTCACTCCCTCTGAAAGGGAGGCAAGGGAATGAACATTTTTGGCTGGTTAAATTGCCATTTAAAGCAAAAGTAAGTTTTTGTTAGTAAAGAAGAATGGCCACATATCTCTTAGATAGGCTGTCCAGTACCTCACCACAGTTGGGTGCAGGAAACCCCAGTGAACTGGAGCAGAGACACTCTTGATTCCTCCCTGCAGGCCTCCCACGGTCACCACTCATGATTTCTCTGCTCTCCCAATTTTCCTCTGCTTTCTGACCTCCTCATGTCAGCTTACAGATTTCCTCATGGCCTCTCAACTCTTGCTGATTCCTAGGCCTCTCTGTGTTTCTTGTGCCACACATCTGGGACAGAGGACTCTGACTGCTGGTCTAGTGTAACGTTTGGAATAGACCAAGTGAGTCATAGGTTAGGAGCAAGCCACAGAGGGGAGCACTGGGCAGAACATGGTCATTTTACCCTAGCGGGAAAGGCAAGTGTGCAAAGTCCTTCAGAAATGGATATGGATGGCAGAAATGGTCAGCACCCATGGAGTGTAAACACAGGCTAAATAGACGCTGGTGATTATTTCATAGACAGAGGTATCTAAAGGGTCAAAAATCCTATCTGGCCTTATGTGCTGTCTATTATTAGGTCCAGTTGTCTGTGTGATGATAGATCATAAAATTTCTAGCTCTGCAATTCAGTCCTATTAGGTGAAAAAACATAATGACAAAAAGCTGCTCTGCTAGGCTCTCTGATTCCCTCTATTCTCAAAAATCAGAGGAATGATATTTAAAATGAAATTTTGTGTTTTGACCAATCTCAAAATCAAGATTCAATTTCTTTCAAGTCCATCAAGCTACTGGTTTCATGAAAATATTTAAATAGAAACAATTTTTTCCCTTCTGGCAGGACTATTACCATCTATATTTGGATCAAGATGTTGTGTGGACTATTTTTATGGCATTTTATAGACACGCAGTGGAGGAAAGGACGTGATCCCTCCTCCTTCCATGTCTAGGTTTATTGGGAGGTCAGTACATGTTTTCACTTTTTATATGTTTTCTTGAAAATACTGTCAGTGATGTCTTAACCAAAGATGCCAATACATTCAATTATTGAATGAAAAATAATTTCTATTTCTTTAAAAAAAATCACCAAAATGAAAATAGTATCGTAAATAGAACAATTGGTTCCAAAAAGTAATTGGAAACATATTGATAATCTTTTACTATTAACTACAAAGAACTTTTAGGAGATGAAAATTATACAGGGTCTGTTTTTTCCTTCCTTCAAAATATAAATTAAAAAAAAATCTTACCAAGGTGTAAGACATTCTAAAATATTTAGGAATGAAATTCCAACACTGAATATATGACCTAATGGTTAGAAAAATTTGCCAGTTAGGTCTGATATTGTTCCTTGGTTTGTTGTGGAAATTGGTGTAACCAAGAAGCTGAGCGCGGTTGTGTTAATTGTGCACTTTGAAATTTGTTACAATACAACACAAACATTTTCTACAAAAGCAAATTTAATATACAACAAACACTCACCATGTAAACACATCTTTTAAAAAATCTGATAATAATTTCAAGGATCACTCTTACAGGCTTTCATAAAAGCATTTCATATCAAGAATCTCAACACAGCATGATTTCTATGTCAAAATACATTTACACTGTAAATTGTTTATAGAAAAAAAGACACAGAGGCGTGGAGTTTGCTGGCATTGAATTCAATAGCAGCAGCTGCTCCTGATTTTTTCCGTTTTCTACTTCACACATTTCTGACAAAACATGTTGATCTATCCCTCTATCTATGGTTTATTCACTCTACCGGCCAGTTTAATATATCAAGACGTGACCACCATGCTCATTCCAATAGTCAGTGGGTCTCTCACCTGCCCAGGCTGAGGGTGGAGTGGGGTGCTGAGACACCAGGACTTTTCAAGCCTGTCCCGTAATTATCAGTTTTGAGACAATACTTTAAGAATTAAACAGCAGTTATCAAATGTAAAACTGGAAAAAAGTCACATAAAAACCACAAGTGAAGATTGATCACACAATTTTATTAGAGTCTTTTGAACAAATGTATTCCTCTGTGAAAAACTCTTGCAAAAGAGACATTGGAGTGTACTATTTTCAACCCTGAGCGTTAACACTGCATACCAAGGAGGGTGGGGCAAGAAGCTGGTTCCATTGAAGCACAAGCACAAGCCACTGATATTTTCTATGTGATCAGGTTTTTACAAAAAAATACATAGTTTTCAATAAATAATGCTTAATTTTACAACTTTGATACAGCAATGTCATACACTGTTTCAACACACTAAACTCTGCATGCTAGATAGTCTACAGAAGATGAAACTTTCCATGCATTTTCTTCCCCTAGTGCTATCAAACACCTCATCCTCCAGCACACCGCTGCAGGTAGCTTCCCCTCTCTCTGTGTTACAGCGATAGCTCAGTGCGCTGGCATGCAAACTCTAAAAAACGGTCCCCCCCACAAACCACTCAGACTTCTACACAAAAGGGTTTTTCAGCTTTTCTGCTCCCAAACCTGGAGTGGCTAAGAAAGTAAGTTTCATGTGGCCTCGGAAAATACACACTTGCTAACAGTGTCATGCTGAAAACTGCTCTAAACATCAGGTGGTTCCGTCCTTGTGGCCATCACGAAGCATTGTGGGATGCCATAACCACTAGGAGTCCTACACGGGAAATAGAGGCCTCCGTTTTAAAACAGTCCATTCAAAAAAAGGTGTCACGGAACAAATGCAAAAGACTCTTAAACCCACAACATATGTACAAGAGCAAAAGTAGACAAAATGAGACAGGAATGAGAGTGGCCTCTGGCGTGGCTCCCCACGTGAGTCAGGGGAGGAGGCCTGCTGTTTTTGAACAAAAGCTGGATGAAGAAAAAAACGTGACAGAGGGCCCTTTGTCACTATCCATTTGATCAAAATTCCTTATATAGTATATTATTTCCAGTTGTTCCTTTCTTGAAGGAGGAATGCAACGTGTCTAGGAAAATAACATTAAGTGTCATATTTTAAAAAAATCTAGGAGGAGCCTAGGGGAAATCCTATCTTTGATGCATTTCTTAAGATTGGTGTCATATTGCTTTACTTTGTCATGTTTCACAGCAGAAAAATCAAGTCTACATGACTACATAAAGGAAGTTTGATCAAACAGTGAGCCGGAGCCTCCACAGATGCACATCCAGGTTGCTTTAATTCACCAATTGCCCATTGGAAACCACACCTCCGCTGTACCATATTGCTTGTAGTGGTTTGTTTCTCCGTGGAGAAGTTGTCTGTTTGCGACTGAAGGCAACCAGAAGTTCCCAATTCCTTTAAAACAGTCCTATCTGTGCACTGGCAGAGGTACTGATCCTGAGGAATATCTCTCCCCAATAAAATTATTACTTTTATACATGGAACATTATGAACTTATGTTTCCCTTTGTAAGCCATTTTATACTTTCTGCACTTTTGTGCTTTTATTGAGTATAAAAATAGGTCTCCTTTAAAATTCTGTTTACTTTAAGTTCACTAAAAAACTACTTGTTTGTGAAATTCTCTTATAAACTCACTGCATCCACATGGAATAGATAAAAACTAATTAGGCAGCTAATGGAGATAGGTAGTGTTAAAAAAATACAATTAAAAAAAAGATACGGTAAGATGGGAGAAAAAAAGCCAGCAGTAAGTAAAATGGAAGAAAGCTCAGTTTCGAAAATTGTGTTTAATCTTTATTGTGGTTAAAAATGCAGGCTCCACAGAAAGGGGCAAAACCCAAAACAAAACGTTAAGAAAAAAAAAAAAAACCTGAGCTGTTATCAAAACGCAGAATTTTCCAGATAACCAAATAAAAGAGGATGTGGTCAAATCAAATAGAATGAACAGTGAGAAAGAACCAATAATGAAAATAAAAGCCAAATCGCAGAAAAGCAAGTCAAGAGTTGCATGGAGACGGTTACTTTGGGAACTTGTAAATTCCTGTGTTAAGGACACGTAAGGCTCATTCTTGTCAACCTCACAGGCTTAGGCTATACAAAGGGTATTGGAAACTGACATTCCTTATGGAAAATTTTACAAAATTTGGCCCTTAGAATAACTGAGAAATATCCTGAAAAAATCTTCCCTGAAACTGTAATAAAGAAAGTTTCTTATCTACTGATAAAATCGACAACTCAGTGAACTATTTCGCTGGTCTTCCTACATAAGAAAAAAGCACAAATATATTTGCCTCAGAAATCTGTTAAAAGCAGGGACCCACACAGTAAAAGAGTATAAAGATTCTATAAATGGGAGAGTCTAAGAAAACCTCTCTCCAAAGTGTCCACAAGGATACATATGCCCATTAGAAGAAAAAGTAAGAATATACATACTAGTAATCATATCAGAGAATAAAAAAGTTAGGATCGATATAATATATTTATACTGAATGACTACTTTAAAATAGAGCAACTTATCTGCTCCATTTCTCAGATTCCTTGGGCAAGCCATTTAAATCCTGAAGTGAAAAACAAATGTAAATTTCTTGTACTATCCCAGTAACAGATGATTATGGTTTCAATTCCCAGAGAAGAGAAAAATAAGTCTTGCCTTTTGAGTCTTTTTTCTTTCAAGAAAAAACAACTAAATCGTCCTGACTGCTACATGCATGCATATTTAAATCACTTCCTCTTGATTAACATTAAAAAGAAACATCTCAGCCCAAGAGTTGTAATGATTTTTTTTTTCCTAGCTAAAGGATAATCATTCTACAAATAACTTGCCCACAGTCTGTAGCCATTCACAACATACATAATATTTGCAAAGCACAGTTTAAGTACACTGCCTTTTATTAGCATTTTTTTTAATAAAAAGGATGCATCAGAGTGTAAGAACTGGAAATGATTTCCACAGTTTAAAGGATTAATAAGAGAACGCTGGTTCAAGTTCTTAAAAGATGTACATCTTACCAAAATGCCATCAGAGTCTGTGAACTAGTTATAAACAGCAGGATCCCCACTGGTTAGGCTGCCGTGCACACAACTCCCACCCCCACGCCCCGTTACCATTTTAAGATATTCTGTCAATGCTTAGCTAAAAATAAGACTTATTTAAGAGATCGAAAAAAAAAATCAAACTTTTATTGAAGACTATCCAGTGGCAAGAATATCTGGTGTATTATATTATGTTTTAGACATTCAATAAAGAATTCATTAAGAATGATTTTCACAATGCATTCGTCAAAACAGCCTTAAATATTATTAAAAGCACATTTAAGCGCCTGACCTGAGTTCTAACAGGTTTTCAATTCAGATCGCCAACCAACTACTTTTCTCTTATTTCTATCAAGAAGTTAGGCCATATGGCTTTTTTTTTTTTTTAACATCACGACTACCTCTTTCCATTCTGACGCCAATTAACTAATTTACTTAAAATTTCTACCTTACCACAGAAAATGTCCAAGGTTCATCTATAATTAAAACATAAAGTACATGCAAAGTTTTCGGGTTTTCAAAGTACATAGAATCAGCCTTAATAAAATGGGTTTGTGTTCTCAACAAGTTTTAAAACCGCAGTAGAGGGCCGCCACGTAAAATCACCAGCACAGAGAAAACTGTCAATGTAAACCGCTGGTTCAATTATTCGTGGCGAAAACAAATGTCCACCAATGACTACATTAGTCTATCACCGGGATGAGCGGAGTCAACAGCTCCAAAACTCCAGTTCTATATTGAGAACCTGGTTAACGCCATCAGCCCTTTTCCCAAGTGTACTCCTGAAATCTGACGGTTCATCGAAAGAAGCCGCAGGGCAGAAATCTGTCCTCCTGCAGCAGAAGCTAGCTGGCTTCGCATCCAGGGGTGGGGGCTGGGGTGGAGGCCCGCTCGGAGAGGGAGGGGCGGGGGGAGCCCGAGCTCTCGGGGGGGAGGGGGCGGGGAGGCAGGAAGGGCGCGGGGGCCGCTTGGCCTAGCTGCTCGTGTTACCGTGTGGACTAGGCGTTGCTCTCGCCAAAATCTCAGTACAAATGGCAGGCCCAGCCTTGGTAAACCATTTCAGTAGGTAAAAAAGCCCTGGCAATTTTGCACCGAGTTTCAATTAGCCACTGAACACTACTCCACCGCGGCGCTGCAGCTCAGGGAGCTGAGCTCGGGGGTTGGCGTCCCACCAGCCTCCCCGGCCCCCCCGGAAAGGGCGGTGAAGACACGGAAGTGGGGAGCGCGCCCGCAGCCAGGGCCTGCCGCGAGGGCTCGGGGACACAGGCTGGCACTGGAAAAATGGGGCGTGGACGGACAAACGGTCCCCACTGGGCGGAGAGCGCGCGCCGAGGAGTTGCGCCCGCGCCGCCGCCCGAGCCCCAAGAAGGCAGAACAATCAAGATGCGCAAACGTATTGGAGGCCGCCGCCCGCCGGGAGGCTGGTTCCGGGGCAGTCCCCGAGCTGGCGCGCGCCGAGGGCCCCGGCAGGGCCTGTGGGGCGCGGGTGCGGCAGCCGCCTTCCCCAGGGATTGCTTTCTTCCACCCACCACCCTGGAGCTCCCTGCCCGTCCCGCGTTTCCAGGGCCTGATGCGCCCAGGCGCACGCGATGGCAAGGCCAGGAATGCCAGGTCCGGGGAGGAGGGACTCTGCCTCGGCCACCCCAGTGCCTTCGCCCCACAACCCGTGGCGCGGCCAGCTTTGGCACCCTGGAGGCCGCGTCTCGGATCGCTCGGTAGCCGTGCATGTTCCTCTGGCCGCCCTAGGCCAGCCTCAGTCTCGCTGCGCCCAGCGCTCTTCTGTCCCCCATCCCTCTGCCGGGCTGAGCTCTCCGAGTTCCACGGTCCCGGGGGACGAGGAAGGTCAGACACCGACAATTTCTCCCCTGTCCTCCCTGTCTTTTACCCTTCACCGCTACAGGTCAAAAACTGAAGCCGCTTTTCTCCTAGCATCTACCTCTGCGAACTCGCGAAGATGCAGCGTTAAAAACAACAAAAAACCGAAACAAAAAAAGGAAAATAAGAAGAGGGGGAAAATTCAAAACTGGAAACGGCTGTGTCCACCCGCTGAGGAGAGGAGTGGACAGGAGTGCTCCCAGCTCGGGGAGGCTGTCACAGCAAAGCGCAGCCGGTACGCGCGGCCCGCCAAGGGGAACGCACAAGCCCCGGCGAGCGCAGGACTCCCGACCGCGCGAGATGGCCGCCCCTCCCAGGCCACCTTCCAGAGCCTCTTGGCGCAGCCCGCCCGCTAGGGTGGGTGGGGAGAGGAGGTGGTGAGGAAGGCAATGCGGAAAGGATGGACGGGGAAGGCAGAAAGAAAGAACACTCTACCCTAGTCTTTCACAACTAGCGAGAGAAGGAGGAAAAGGAAACCTGCCTGCCAACTGAGCACTTTCCACTGCCACTGAGCTTCACCCCCCGAAAATGTAGAATTCCCTTCCGCCACCCGCCACCACGGCCTCATGACCGAATGCGCTGCGACACCAGGACCTCCAGTTTGACTTCTAGAGAGACTATTGGCCATGCAAGTTTCTATCAGTTCCAGCTGATTTATTAAAATTGTCAAGATACAGACTTCCAGCACAAAAAAAAAAAACAAAAAACCAGGCGATGATGTCGACAGTGCATTGAGTCTGCTTTGCCACCATTTGCTACAAAGTATGCAGATGGTCTGTACTTTATTTAGATTATATTGCACAAAATGAGAGACTTTTTAAACTATGTGCCTTTTTTCCTTTTTTGCTAAAAATCGAGAATCCAGTTTCAAACCTTCCATCTGGGGCCCCATCCACATCACAGCGTATGAGATACATAAAGTCCTACTATAGTACAGTACATATACAATCTTTAAACTAAGATAACAGCTCTGAGGTCTATATCACCATTTTCAATAAATCTTTACCTACAAATATTGAACAAATCTCTACTATAGCTGTACAAAAAAAAGTTTGCTTTTTTTTTTTAACCACAAGGCCTTTAGATGCAAGGATTATTTTAAAATTTTAATCCTTTTTAAACCAGGACATAACGTACCAACATACTTGCATGCTAAAAACAGGAAAAAAGAAACCAAAAGGGAAGAAGTGCCTGAAAGTCTTACTGAAAAAACACAGCAAGAATGTTCCCTTTTCACTGTACAAAAATACGCCTGAAAATATATTAATTTTTAAAAAAGACTGAGGTCTGTTATGTATCAAAAATGTTTCAATACCTTTTGTACTGAGGTCTAGGCTGTCTGGTATTCAATCAAGGAGGTATAAGGGAACGAGTTACAAAAAAAAAGTTGGCAAGTAGAAATCACATTTGTAAAACCATAAACAATTTGATCTGAAAAGTAAACTCTGATCTTAAGTCAGTTCACAGTTTTTTTTGTAAGCGTTTGTACAGTCTGCATTTTTTCAAGCTCCCTGCAGTTTTGTTAAGAATCGGATGCATAGAAGACATCAGTTTTCTCCCTCCAAAAAAATAAAATTAAATTAAAAAGTTGCAATGGTCCCTTTTTTTGTTAAAAAAAAAAATCACCAGTTCTTTAAGCTCTCTTAAGAAAAAAAATCTCCACCAACTCCCTAGAGTAACAGTTGTGCTGCCAAAAGGGTCCTCTGCAGACGTCTTCCAGACTTCAAAGACCGACAAGCTTCAAACAGCGCCTTCCGGAGCGGGTTCTGCCTCCCCTCCCCCGCCCCGCCCCCTCCGCCTTTGTTGCAATCACGAATTTCAGGAAAAAGAAATAGTAATTACAAAAACACATTTTGAGGGGAAAAAAAATCACAACTCCAGACTAGGTATGCAACTACCTTGAGACACGATAAAGGAAGGGAGGGGGGGACAAAAAAAGGACAAGAAAAATGTTTAAAAACTACTCATTTCACTTTAACTCCACCAAAATTTTCATCATCTTTTCCAATTTCTTTGCGTCACGACATCTTATCAAATATCATCAGCATCTTCTCTCCCCTCCACCCTACCACCACCATCAACACCATTATCATCATGACCACCACGACTTCCTCCCAAGGAACCCTGCTCTGCACCCGCCGAGAGAAAGAGCGAGAAGCGGGGCGCCCCTTTCAATACGTGAACACCAGGTCGGAGAAGTTCGCCTCCAGCCAGTCCCCCGCGATCATCTCGCTCAGCTCCGGCGTGCAGTAGTCGGGGAACTCGAAGTGGGAGCCCAGGCTGCCCTCGCTGAACGAATCCAAATCCTTATCCACCAGCGACAGGGACAGGTTCCCGGCCGCCGCGCCGGCCCCCAGCTGCTGCTCGCTGGCGCTGTGCGCGCTTTGGGAGAAATTCAAGCTCAGGTCGAACATCAAGTCGTCGGCGTCCTCGCCGCCGCTGCTGCTGCTACTGCCACTGCTGCTGCTGGACGAGGAAGAGGTGGAGACCGAGCGCGAGGACGCGGGCGACAGCGCAGGCTGCGCGAGCGGCGGCGGGTGCTGCTTGGTGATGTTCTTGAAGCTGTAGTAGAGACGGCTGCCGCCACCGGCGCCCGAGGTCGCGCCGGCCCGCACTTCGTCGTAGAGGCTCGCGCCCTCCGGGGACTCGGCCGAGCTGCTCAGCGTGGGGCTGGCTGGCACCTTGGCGACGTTGTAGCGTCTCAACAGCTGCGAAGGCTGCTGGCCCGGAGGTTGCAAAAGCTGCTGGTGCGGCGGCTCTTCGTCCTCCTCGTCTGGCTCTTGCTTGATCTGCAGCTGCAGTTCGTCGTCGTCCTCGTCGTCCTCGTCGTCCTCATCTAGAAAGACACACTTGACCGTCTTGCCCGCGCCGCCGCCGCCCGCGCCGCTCACGCGCAGGCTGCCGAGCACGTAGTCGTCGCCCGCGCCGCCGTAGTCCCCAGGCTGGGCCGCCTTGCCCGCGCCAGGCTTGGCGCCGGCAGCCGCGGGGGCCTTAAGCTTGCCGCATTTCTTACTCGAGCCTTTGGAGGTCTTGGCGCCGCCCGCGCCGCCGCCTGCGCCGCCGCCGCCAGCCGCGCTCTTCTCCGGGCTCTGGCTCGCACTGGGCTTGGCTGAGGGGTCCATTTTGGGCTTTTTCCGGGGCCGGTACTTGTAGTCAGGGTAGTCGGCCATGTGCTTAAGCCGCAGCCGCTCCGCCTCCCGGATGAACGGGATCTTCTCGCTGTCCTTCAGCATTTTCCACCGCTTGCCCAGCCTCTTGGAGATCTCGGCGTTGTGCATGTCCGGAGACTGCTCCATGATCTTCCTGCGCTCGATCTTGGACCAAACCATGAAGGCGTTCATCGGCCGCTTGATATGGCCCGACGCCGTCTTGCACCAGTCTGGATCGCTCTCGTCCAGGGCCACCGGGCTGCAAGCCATGAATTCTCCCTCCTCCGTGTCCAGCGCCTCCCGGGGCAGGTTGCTCTCCGCTTCCAAGCTCTCCGCCTGCTGCACCATGATCCGCTGCGGGGCTGGGCGCTTGAACCCGGGCCGCTCGGTCTTGTGCGGAGGTCCCCCTCCCCCTCCCACCCCTCCACCTTCCTGGGCAAGTTGCAAAGTCCTCGGCACCCTGGGTCCGCGGCTCCCCCCCTCCCCCCCGCCCCCCCTTCCAGGCTGCACACAGCGGCTGCGGCGGCTTCGGCGGCGATGGCCGCCGGCGCACTGGGAGCTGCGGCCGCGACAGGAAAGGCGGCGGCGGCGGCGGTCGAGGTAGCCCAGGACCCCTCTCTCCGGCTCGTGGCTCCCACCGCAAGCGCCAGACCCCGATCACTCCCAGGCGCGCGCGCTCCTTCTGCAAAAAGTTGAGGGCTCTCTCTCAACTAGTTATCAGGGTGTCATATGGGTGACATCACTCCCCCAGCCAGCCAATGGCTGGAGCCGGTTTCCGCCTAGCTCCCTCTATTAACTCGAAGGCCCCGCCCCCTTTGCCCCGCCCTCAGGGCTGCTTTGCAAAGATGGGGGTGGGGGGAAGAGGAGGCATGTCTAGAAATATGTTATTTTTAAAAAATCCGCGTGTGTGCACAGATGCGCCTCTCTCCGGGATGCTTGGGAGTGGCGCACGGCACCACAGTGGGCAGGCGATCCCGGGACGAGCCGGGATAGTGCAGGCGCCAGTGCCAACCCAGAACGAAGTCCCGAGAGAGGCCCAGTGCCCTTTTGTGCCCGGTCACTGGGAGGCCCGTCGGTGAGCGAAGACGGGCACGCTCATTCGCCCCGTGCACACACTTGGGAAGGCGCAAAGCCAGAGACGGCCGGCACAGGCCAGCTCGGGGTCTTCAGCGCCGGGCCCTCGGGAGGGTGGGCACAGCCGTCCCCCAGCACCCCACAACTCCCTGCGAGGCTCAGCCGCTCCCTGGCGCCCGCAGCCCTGAGCCCGCCCGCGAAGCCCGCGGAGCCGCTGGCCGACGGAAGGTGGCGCTTTGACACCACAACCTTCTCGGGGCACGTGGGCCCAGTTCCCTTGTTCCCTTTCTCCTTTTTCTAAGGCAAATAAATCAATTTAAAGCCCGGGAGACCGTTTTCCCCCCTCCTCCGTTTGCATTTTTCGGTTTTGTTCTTTTTCTCCGTCTGTTTTCCCTCCTCGGCTACGTTTGGAGACGTCGCGGTGCGGATTTGGCGGCTCTGCGCCCCCGGCCGCCCGCCCCGCCCCGGTGCTGGCGGGAGTAACGGTCTGCTGGGCTCGGCCGGTGCCGGCCCTCGCGTTCGATCTAGCCACTCTCGAGGCCGAGTCTTCAGCGGGTCCGGGGACCAGCCGCTCAGCACCCCCACCCATTCACAGGCCTCTCTGGTGAGGAGGAGGGCTCCCCGCTCCCCGCCCCCAGCCCCCACCCCGCTCCCCTCCCGCCCCTCTCCCCCGCCCTTCCCCTCTCCCCCGCCCTTCCCTCCTCCCTTCTCCTTCCCGGTCCTCCTCTTCCTCTCTGTCCCTCCCCCCTTCCTCGAACACCAGCGCCCTCCCCATCTGCCTTGTCTTGAAATCTCGCAGTTGCTAGCTAGCAAGCCTTCTTTAGACGAACACCATAAATCGAAAAGAAGATAAGGTGCACTGGAGTTTGGAATCTAAATATTCCCCATCTATGTGGATGGAATGCAGTCGGGACCTCGCGGTGGGCAGGCCAGTTAGGTAAAGCAGCCTTCGACCCCGTCCGCCTTGCCATGCTGATCGAAATCCGTGTTTCTTTGTGTTTCTTTAGTCCCTGTTACCCATCTTTGGGTATTCTAAGAGCAATTCCTAGGAAAGCGCCGTTTCCTACGTATTGCCTGTCGTCTTCCTAGTCTCCTCCACGCCCTCCAGCTCTAGGGATCTGGCAACTTTCAGTAGTTCCAATGACACTGCCCGGAGTCATTCACTGGAGAAGTCAGCTATTTAGGACTAGTCAAATTGTCTAAACTTGCTTTCTTTTAGGTGACCTTCCTGCAAATACTATTACTTTCCTTAAGTATTGGATCTTTACTGAGCATTTTACTACCATGAAGTGGTACCATGTTTTCACAGATCATTATTTGAAAAAATCACCGCCATCGCTACTCCCCATCCCCCCACACTTCTAAAGAAAAACGCTGCTATCAGATATTTCTAATATTCAAACCAACTTAAATCTTAATAATGTTGGCAACTTATTTATTTGTATTTTGGGGGCATCAAAACTGCCAGAAGTTAGTCTTTCATACTGGGTGATTCGATGTGTGGAGATAAAACTCAAGGCAGTGTGTGAAAATTCATCTTCACTCCCCCAAGGCAAGCCGTGTGCCTTGTTTTTCTCTCAATTCACACGTTTCCTAGCTATTGGGATCGTCACGGGAGGGTGGGGGAGGAGTAGACTTTGAATCCTTTGAATCTGCACCCTGTCCCTGCCCCACCAACAAAGGACAGATCCATACTCTAGACAGAAGAATTGAAATATTTTAGCTAAGCGCCATTATTTGCATGCAAGGTATGAGGGCACCTACCATTTTAGACTCTGAAAAAAACATTTATTTGAAAATCTTTGGCAAATTCCATATTCCTTGCATTTACATTATAGAAAAATCCATGCTTAGCTTTAAATGGGAATGGTCTGGATACAGGAGGACTAAAAATAATGGACTATTTTTTTGTCTCATAGTGTGCGGTCTTAGATGAAATATCAGAGAAGTCTACTCTTCCAAATAAACAATTTCTGTTCAAAGGGGTGATTTGTTGGAAATAAAGCTGGACTAGGAAATGCTGCCTAGTCTGAGAGTACAGGGGCTAAGAATAACGTGTGGGAGGGTGTGATGTGTCTTTGAATAAACACCTTGCAAAGACTAGGAGTGCTGGAGTAGGCTTTGCAGAGGTACAGACACGCACAAAAGCAGACGCCCCCATACAACAAGGTTAGCCAATTTTCACAAAAATTGACTAGCTTGCTGTTTTGTAACAAGGATCTACCCCACATATCCAATCTGATCAGGCTTAGTAGGGTCTTGGAGGGGGGAAAGAAAAAAATTAAATAATTATTCTGTATCTTTTTTTTCCCTTTTAGTTCCCTAAGGGAAAATTTTAAATAAATATAACTTAAAAAAAAATTGAGACCTTGCTTCTTATAGGATCAATATTTACTCCTGAAAAACATGTTTGTGACATCCACAGTTACCAACTAGTTAAAGGAATTCTAGGCTACAAACGAGAAATGTGGGCTTCTTTAATAACATTCCTGTTGAAAGTACAATTTAGTAAAATGGAAATGTATCTGATGGTTTTTACCACCAAATGTATATCACAGGTCCATCAGTCGTCTTGTTTAGAGATAATATTCACTTCATTTTTGTGTGTCTATATACTTATTTATAATTAAGCAGTTTTCCTACTAATGTTAAATATTGTGGGATAATTAATATTCACTCTTACAAGTCATATTTGTTAAAAGTCTCAAATGGCTAAGCTATATTTTTATGGTTTATTATCTCTTTACAGTTGCATCTTAAAAAAACAAACTTCATGTAAAAGGACTATTATATAAGGAGGGAGGATAGTTTACAAAATCTCACAAAATTATAGCACAATCAGAATAAATAAAAATGGGCTCGGGCACCTATGGCTCAGCAGCTGGGGTGCAAACCACATACACCAGAGGTGGCCAGTTTCAACCTGGCATTGTGGTGGGCACCTGTAGTCTCAGCTATTTGGGAGACAGAGGCAAGAGATTTGCTTAAGCCCAAGAGTTTGAGGTTGCTGTGAGCTGTGATCCAATAGCACTCTACTGAGGGTGACACAGTGACTCTGTCTCAAAAAAAATTTTTTTTTAAATAAATAAAAATGTTTTTTTTCCTCTCTGAAGAAGACCCATTTTTAAGCAAATAATATGCTAAAAATACCACTGGGTACACACGTGACGCGTTTGACTGGCGCTGCATTTAGAAGCGTTGCAGCCCGGCGTGTTTCCCCATCTCCGGAGGAGGCCGCCGAGGACTCCTGCCTCTTTTCTTCCTTTCCTTCTTCTTCGGAAATGGATTCACCCCTCATTGCTCATGTCTCTCTGTATGTCTCTTCAGACCTAAACCCGACTCGGGACCTGAAGGTCTTCTGTCTGCTCCGTAGATACACCCCAGAAGCATAATCAGTGTAAGCTGAATGCACAGAGTTCACGCATGCGCGCGCACGTAGCCTCTAACTTGGTGAATCTTTGTCTTTTTTGTTTTTTGGCAGTTTTTGTCCAGGGCTGGGTTTGAACCCACCACCTCTGGCATCAGGGCCCAGCGCCCTACTCCTTTGAGTCGCAGGCGCCGCCCCTAACTTGGTGAATCTTACAACATACACAGGGATGGAAGTAAAATGAAGCGCGTATGGGGCCCCTCACCACACAGATGCTGAGCCCCTGTCTCCGCAGGGCGTCTCCGAGGCGCCCCGGAGACTGTGACCTGCCTGGCACCTGACTCCACACCCGTCCTGTCCTGTTCTGTTCTCCTCACTGGGCATTAGGGCTCTGACATTTTGTTCTGTCCATCTAGAACAGTGTTTTTCAAGTTTTCCGTTTGCCTCACGGCACATTTGAACCTATAGTTAAACTTCCGTGGCACGCTTAAATTATGTTGATCCCCCCTCCGAAAAAAAAAGAATATATCTACTGTGCTTTGAACTTCTTTTGAAAATAATTTAATTGGTGACCTTTAAAAATGTTCGCAGCACACCTAAGATCCTGGTGTGCCCTGGCACACTGGTGAAAATCACCGATCTAGAACTTCCTTTCACCTGCTCTTTCCTTAGGTAGCTCATTTCATCCAGAACTCAGGTGCAGTTCCAACAGGCCTCCCTCAGCGGCGCATGCGAGGTGGAGCTCTGCCCCCCATCACACACACACAGTCACACGCAGGGTCCTGCGGACATCCTACCAGTGAATGTCGTTATCCAGGTAGGTTCATAAGAACACACTTCAGTCGCTGAAATGGTCTTGTTGATCTTTTCATTCATTTGCCCTCTAAATCTCCCACTAAAGAGGATGATCTATTGAAGCCAGGGCAGCAGGGCAGTACAGCAGAGGGCAGAAGCTTTGAAACTTATTTTGACCATGACCTATTTTATAAAGCACATTTTTATACGACACAGCACACTTGCTGTATGCAAAGTAGAAATAAAAGTTTTGCAAATTGATGTGTTTAAGTGTGCAGTTCAGGGTTTATTCCGTCCCATTCCATTCCTTTAAGTCTTAGTTCAACCCCACTAAATTGCACTACTGATAAGCCACCTTTGAAGTTTGAAAAACACTGGCTAAGGTGTTGAGAGCTAAGGCTAGTCTTGGATTGAAAATCTGCTTCTAATGTCTTTTTTTTCCTTTTTTGACTCAATATTGACTAGCGAATTCCACCGTTCTGATGTCTCTGAAATAATCCTTATCTTCATATGAGATATTTCATTCTTTCAAACAATAGACTTGTTGCTCCAAGAAGTTTGAGGTTTACAGCAAGATCAAATGATAGATAGCATTCCCCTGGACTTCCTGTTCTTACATATACACAGCCCCCTTCACTGGAAGTATTCCCCAGGACAGTGGCACATTGGTTACAATCAGAAAAGCAACATCATCACACGTTACATCACCCAGTGTACAGTAGGGTTCTCTCTTGGTGGTGCATATTCTGTGGCCTTGGACGACTATGTAATGGTGAGTACCCACTACTATAAGGCCATACACAGGAGTTTCACTGCCCTCAAATTCCTCTGCCCTCTACCTGCTCATCTTCCCTCCTTCCTTTCCAGCCTCTATCCCTCTGGCAGCCCCTGATCATTTTACCATCTTCATAGTCTTAGCATTTCCAGGTTAAATCCTTGGCACCATACAGTATATAGCCTTCTTGGTTGGCTCCTTTCACTTGGTAATACCCGCTTAAAGTTCCTCCATGTCTCTTCATAGCTGAATAGTTCATCAGCTTTGAGCATGGAATCATATTCCATTGTCTGGAGGTCCCACTGTTTATCTACTCACCTGCTCAAAGGCATCTTGCTTGCTTCCAAGTTTGGTGATTATGAAGAAAGCTGCTATAAGCATCCCTGTGCAGGATTTTGTGTGCGTTTAAGTCTTCAGCTCACTTGGGTCAATATCAAAGAAGGAGATTGCTGTAGCAGGTGATGCTTGTTTAGTTCTGTAAGAGACTTCCAATCTCTTTCCCAAAGTGGTCGTGCTGTTCTGCACCCCATACAGTAATGGATTAGAGCTCCGGGTGCCCCACCTCCTTGCCAGCATTGGGTGTTGTCGCTGTTTTGGATCTCAGCCATCCTAATGGACCTGCGATGGTACCTCCTTGTTGTGATTGATATCTCCCTAATGGCTTGTGGTGCAGAAGGTCCTTTCAAAGGATGACCTACCCGCCATATAGCTTCTTCGGCCATATGTCTGTTAATATGCTTGGCCCACTTTTCAACCAGGTTGTGTGCTTGTTGTTAAGCGGTGAGAGTTCTTTGTGTATTTTGGGTAACAGTCCTTTATCAGTCGGGGCTTTTGCAGACACTTTGCCCAGCCCATGGTTTGTCTTCTTGTTATCTTGGTAGTGTCTTTTAACCCTTCCTGGCCCTGTTTTCTAATCTATAAAGCAGGATAATCTTAACCACCCCTTAGAGTTGTTTAATGGCTAGGAATATATCAAGTGCTTAGGACAGCACTGCATATATGATCCTTATGAATGCTATTACTGTTGTTGTTATTTTAACTTCTTTTTTTTCTGCAGTTTTTGGCCAAGGCCGAGTTTGAACCTGCCACCTTTGATATATGGGGCCGGTGCCCTACTCCTTTGAGCCACAGGTGCCGCCCCAAGTTGTTATTTTAATTTTTCTTCCTCCAGCACCTAAAACAGTTCCTGGCACACAGTAATTATTGTAGAAATGTCTACTGTGTGAAAGAATTTTCATATTTGCTCCACACCTGAATGAACTCTGTCAGTCGCTTACCTAAATGACTCCTGAATTCCCCTCCACCTGCCCATGTTTACATCAATGTGTCTGTTTAGGCTCCCTCAATATTCTGTGCGTATTTCAGCAACTGACACCAAATGAGTCTCCGTGTCCCCACACTACAGTCATCATGCACTTTGGGCCACAGGGACTTGGCAATTTCACATGCATCTTGAAGCCCCTTACCCTTAGGACAAAAATCCGCTCCGATTTGCAATTCGAGCAAGGCATGTTTTTTTCTTTCTGCTTCTCTGGTTTCATCTCTCTCACAATTAAGGAGAACACAGAGCAGTAGACAGAGCAGGGTAGGGCAGGGGCTTACTTTGACCTTGACCCGGCAGTAACACGCACTGAAGTGCTCACATGGGTTCTCTCTCTCACACCCATTCACACATACATACACACTCTCTCACACTCACACACAGATTCACTTTCTCACACACACTCACACTCACACTCACTCTCCCAGACATGTGCACTCACACACTCACACTTACATACAAATATACAGAACATGTACACATAAAATTAAGGCTAACAGCAAGAGGATGTTGGTGGCTTCGGATCAGTCTGTTTCAGGTGTTCACACTGTTCCTATTAACCAGGATTTTTTTGCTATTTAAACAAACCTTATTTTCACTAAAAATAAATTTATTCAACTTTTTTTTTTTTTTGGTAGAAAAACCCGCTCTAGAAAGGGTGTTCAAATGGATAGCTCAGGGACCTTTTTTCTTAAAAAAAAAAAAAAAGTTAAATAACTGTTTCCCCAAAATGTGTATCTTCTCTCCCAGAGCTGCGTGTTGCCCAGTGCAGGCTGCTCCCCTTTTCTCTCAGGGACCCACTGTTGCTCTGGGAAAGGCTGAGTGGTGCTTACAGGGTGGATGTGGGAAGATGGCCCGGTGCACTGTGCTAACACTCTGCCTCCTGAGCCACAGAGAGCAGCAGGGCATAACAGAAAAGCCCCGGGGCGTCCTGATTCACAGGAAAGGTAGCAGAGGCCAGATGCCTGCCGTCTGCGGCATCGAGAGGGCTGCTGTCTTACGCACAGGGTTCCCCTTCCATCAACATCTTTGCTGTTTGCACTGCAGAAGATGTGTACGGTTCTGAGTGTGTGACTGAGAGCAAGTGTTGCGAGTGTTTATTTATGGGATTGTAGGAATAGGCAGGCAATTGTGAAACCACAGTTTTGAAGGTCACCAAATCTGATTTCCTCCAACATGGCTGCCATCCTCAGGTGGAACAACCCATGGCCATAGCTATGATTGTGTCATTATTGTGAACCACAAAGACCAAGAGGGGACAGGGAGCCCCTGAGCAAATGAGTGTACTTGGTGAGGACCCCTGCAGGAGAAGGGCAACCATGGACAGGCCTGGCTGGGAGGGGGATTGTTGGCTTTGTCAAATACAGAGTCTCCCTCCCACCCCCCTGGCTGGTATGGGATCACATCCTAGCAGGACTCTTTCTGAGAAAGTGGCCAGGCTACACCCAGACTGCTTTACTCCACACCCAGGAGCCCTGTCATTAACCAGATCTTTCCTTAATTGACTCTTGAACTCAGGTGTCCACTGGTCTCGTCTTTCTCTGTTTGTTTCCGGGCCCTTGCGGCATCCATAGCTCTTTCTCCCCTCTGTCTCTCTCTGTTTCTCATCTTTGTATGTTCAGAATATCTAAGATTTTTTTCTCTGCTGTGAAACATATATATCACTTATATTGTTTGTGTTTTCCCAGTTGTATAGGCAGAGCTGGGTGAAGCATAAGTAATTATTAACTTCTAAGTAATTATAATGAGAACAAAAAGTAGAGTGAATTTCCTTGGAGAAGCATTTACTTGAAAATTCTACCTATCTGTGGTCATTGTTTGTGTCAGTATTAGTTACTATGCAAAAATGAAATTAAGGGCATTTACTGGCCAGGGGCAGGAGAATGGACAGCAAGGGGACCTGCATCTCTCCTGCTCTAGGGACACCTGTGCAGCTGCCCAGCTGCCTCCTGCCCCAGTCCTAACATAAATCAGAGTCCAAAATGCAATCCTGGGACCAGTGGTCAGTGACCCCAGGCCTTAGTTTCCTCATCTGTAACCGGAAAGTTTTGGACTAGATGCCTTCCAAGGTCATTTCTGGTCTTAATATTTTGTCATTTGTCTGCTGCCAAAAATGCTGCTCTTACAGACTCATCAACTGGCAAAAATTACTTTAGTTTTGTCCTCTTAAGTCTATGAATCCGTTTTGGGGGGGAATTCACTGTTGTTTAAAATATAGCCATGGAATCGTGACTTTGGTACTTCATGGTCTTCATCTCTCCTTCCTCCCTGTGAAGGCAGCACGCATTCACTGCAGAAACCGGCCAGTAAGACGAGCTCCAAGTCTCCCGCGGACCCACCGCCTCCGCGAGTCTGGGTCTCTCCTTTCAGCCCAGGATGGTGTTGTAGTCCTCATTAGTTTTATCCCGCAGCAGCAGTCAACATCATAATGAAAAACGGACACGATTTCCTTTGTTTCCGAGCACCATCTGTATCTGCACTTGGCTGTGTGAATGCTACACCGCCCCCCCCCCCACCCCGGGCGCAGGGGTGTAGGCTGTGACCAGGACACAGCTCTCCGATTCTCCTCCCACGCACCCAGGGCTCCTCTCTCAGACCAAGCTCAGGCTCACCGTCGTTTACAGCCACGGTGGCAGTTGTGGGTGTTTGCACTCCTGGCTCTGAGTCCTGCCCTCTGACTGTCAGTGCCCCAGGGTGGAGAACGTTGAGGACACTAAAGGGTCAAGGTCATCCTGGCATGGCTGTGCTGCTGGGCTTCCCACTGGGCTGCTTGGTGCCCTCTGACCTGCGGGACTCAGCAGCTGGGACCCTTTTGTGGGTCACTGGCTCCCCCCCTTCCAAGGGGGATGGATGTCTTCTGCAGATGGCCCGTCAGGTCCTTCTCCACTGCTCTGATATCACCATGTGTGACACAGCCTGCTCGGACAGGGTCCCTCCAGGGAGGTTCTTTCCTAGCCTCCTTCCTGCATCTTCCTCTGACACACTGACACCCCTGGGGTACTTGCTCCCTCAGATCCTGGAAGAGCCATCTCCTCTCTCTCCTCTTGGGAAGGCTCCGGCCAGGCCCCAGACTTCATGTGTCTCAGTGAGAGTCTCACTGTGGTCTCTGTGCCCCAACTCCCTGAATGACCCACACCCCAGGTTGAGGCTGGCAACCACATGTTGGGGCAGGCCAGCCTGGGCTCCTAGACAAGGGCTGTAGGGTGTGGCAGCTGGACAGCTGGAGGCCAGAGCATCCAGCCCTAGAGGATTACCCGCAGGCCTTCTTGTTTCAGGGAATTCCCTGATAGGACGTGGACTTGCTTGGAGTTGGTGTTCCCTCTTTCCCTTCTGAGTTCCCCCTTTTGGAATGGAATCTTTATTCGATGCCTGTCCCACTCTGTGTTTCAGAAGCAGAAAATCTGTCTGTTTTTTCAGGTCCTAGTTGGACAAAAACTTTGCCCACGGATGAGTTGTGCCTTGAGTGTCACTCACATCTGGTTCAGATCTATAGGTGGGATCTGGGACTTACAGTTGATCTCAGACTGGGTTAGGGCTTTGGAGATGCTGGGATGAGGTAAATATATTTTGCAGATGAGAAGGACATGGATTTTTAGGGCAGAGAGGAAGGACTGTTATGGGTTGAATTTGGTTCCCTCAAACCACACTTGTTAAAGCCCAATCCCTGGTATCTCAGTGTGTTTCCTTATTTGGAGGTAGAATCTTTGCAGATGATCAAGTTAAACTCAGGTCATTAGGGTGGGCTCAACGAATTTGACTGATTTCCTTATGAAAAATGGAAAATTGAATACTCACAGACACAGGGGGAACGATGGTGTGGAGAGAGGCAGGGTGAAGGGGGGCCATTGGCCAGCCCAGGAGAGAGGCCCGAGCAAGTCCTCCCTCTTAGCCTCAGAAGGAGCCACCGCTGGGCCTCCTCGACCTCGGTCTCCAGACCTGTGAAAGCTCCAGTGCCTTTTGTGCAAGCCCGCGTGTTCTGCTTAGTGGCCGCAGCCCCAGCTGACTAAAGCAGTCAGGGAGCCTGCTCCTCTCCCCGGCTCTCCAGGAGACAGGTTCTCCTTCACTGACGTTTTAAACATCTCTTTTATGGGCAGCAGGTGATGGCAGCTGTGGCTGCGGGGAGGTGCAGTTGGCACCCAGCAGGACTGTGTTGCTGTGTCTCATGATCCCACCGTCACATTGCACAGGTCTGTGATGTCCCATTCAGGCTTTGGGGTCTCAGGCAAAATTCTGAGAAAAATATAACACCTTATGCCAGTTAAAGGGGATGACTTCATTCACCTACATAGTAACTGTGTCATAGAGGGGGAGATTTCTGTCCCTGCTTAGTGCCACAGTACGGGAAATTGGGTTCCTTCAAAATACACTTGTGGAAGCCCAATCCCTGGTACCCCCCGAGGTGACCTTACAACTTTGAGGCACAGTTTTTCAGGGGTGCATGGACACGACATTTCCTGACAAAGCCTCCCATCTGTCTAATCCAGGGAGGAATGTCTTACCCTATGGAAGAGGTAATTACAACTTCTGCTCTGCTTTAAACTATCTTTGTACTCCCCCAAAGCCAGGTAAATGCGCTTCCCCTTCAGCTCTCTCATCCCCCCTCGTGGAGGAATGCCGTGGTGGTCTGTCTGCGCATCCTTGGTGTTCTCCCAGGATTCAGCTCTGCGCTTTCTACTACCATATACCTCGGCTCCATTTAACCTCTCGTAAGCAGGGGGTAAGGCGATCTTTAGTGGTGTTCTGGGTGTAAAAATGACAGCACGCGTGAACTACTGCTGTGTCTATTTTTGGTTCTGACCATGAAGAATAGGATCTGAGGTATAAAAGGAAAGGTATTTATAGTATTTCCTGATCATATGCCTACTTGCTCGACTACCTCAGCCGAAGCTTGTTTACTGTATGCATGCTAATTACAGCCACTTTGTAGATTAATATCACGCCCTGTACAAAAATGGTTAGAGAGGTATGAGGACTACATATCGAAGGCCAAGTACATGACAGATATAAAAACTCCTACTCCCTTGACATAAACTGAGTCTAAATTTGACTGTGTTTTCCAGAAGTGCAAATATGAGAACTATGCAAACTTCCCCCACCCCCAGGCATAACTGATCTGCATTAAATCCAAAGGCAACGTATGGTGTCTAGGTCTCCGCCTAAAGAAAGAAGCAGACTATGTAATTCTTCACAGCAATATTCTTTACTAGTTGGAAGGGCATAATTAGAGGGTGTGAACACTGCCATTCTGGGTGTGACACCGACCGAGTTTGAGCACAGTTCCACGCATGCTGCAGGTTTGAGGCACAGTCCCATGCACGCTGCAGGTTTGAGGCACAGCTCCATGCACGCTGCACTCTGAAATGTACAGACAAGACTGCAGGGTATTTAGCATGATACAGTTTCAATTAGGACTTCAGACTTCAAGTCCTAGAACCTTCATTTACTAAATCTGGGAACTTAAAACCAGGTACTTGTTCCTTATGAGCCTCACTCTCCCCACTGGGACATTGGCACAGTACCCCTACTAATTTCTAAGATTCTTTTTTTTTTCCAGTTTTTGGCTGGGGGTGGGATTGAAGTCGCCACCTCCGGCATATGGGGCCAGCGCCCTATTCCATTGAGCCACAGGCACCGCCCCATATCTAAGATGTTTATGAGGTTGAAAATACTATTTATGAAATGAACCCCCTGCATGATTATAAAGCATTTTTTGATCAAGACACTTTGGTCATGGTGGTAGCATCTAGAAAAGTAAGCATTGAGTGTTAGATGTCTCTTTAGAGATATACTTTGTGTTTATGATTTCTGTGAATATTTCTGGAAAGAAGAGGTAGAAAAGAGAAAGAACAATTAAATACTGGTATCACTTAGGAAAAGTTTTCTTGATAGGTTGGGGCCTCCTTGTAATTTAGACATGGAATGCCAATAGGACGAGTTCCAGTGTCAATAACTGCAAAGTCATCGGGTCCCTCATCACACAGGCAGCAGCAAGGGTAGGTGCAGGAGCAGCTTGGAACAGCACTGGCAGGGCTGTCCAACTGAGCTCACTCTAATGCAGGGAGCAGCGTAGGCATGGCTGTGTACACCAAGCTTGAGTGCAATGCAGGGGGCAGTGTCAGCATGGCTGTGTACACCGAGCTTGAGTGCGATGCAGGGGCAGCGTTGGTGTGGCTGTGTACACCGAGCTCGAGTGCGATATAAGGGGCAGTGTTGGCATGGCTGTGTACACTGAGCTCAAGTGTAATGCAGGGGGCAGCGTCAGGATGACTGTGTACACTGAGCTCAAGTGCGATGCAGGGGGCAGCGTTGGCATGGCTGTGTACACTAAGCTCACGTGCGACGCAGGGGGCAGTGTCGGCATGGCTGCATTTGCTGTGACTTTCGCTGTGCCAATTTTACTCTCTATATTCCTGGTGCTATTTGCAAAGTTATGCAATTCTAGCTATATTTGAAAGTTGACAGAAAGCGAAGCATTATCAGTAATCCTGATGAATTTTGTCATTCAGGGGCTGTGGTGACTTCCACCTTCAACTGAAGTTGGTGCCTGAAGCATGACGCCACATTTCACAGTGTCTTAACCTCAAAAAACTACGATTCAGACTTCTTCCCCCACATGTAAGCTGAGAGGGTCTGTTGCAATTGTTCTTCCTGGTCTCAGTCAGTTTATGTATTTCATGTTTGTTTGTGTCTAAAATACGCGGTGAGGTGTAGATTGCAATACAGAACTTTCATCAGCTGTTCCATCTGGCCCTGGGTTTACTGTGATATGCTGCACATGCAGAATTCCAAGACAAAATTATGGTTTTGCTTAAGGGAGGTAGTCTCTTCAGGCAGGTCACATTTCATGAGGAGTTAGTCTTACTGGGCTGGATGGGCTTAACATGTTTGCTTATGTCATTCCAATTGAAGTTACTCAAGAATCCATGTTATTCTGAGTACATAGATCTTTTGCACATTAAACATGTAAAGAAAACCCAATGTGTTTAATATATTCAAATATATTATTTCAGATCACTATGTGTTCTGACAGTTTCTGTTAGGGAATGCCAATATTCTTTAATCATCCATTCAGTTATTTATGTAATATATACTTATTAAACATCCATCGTCTCGCAGCACCCTGTTTAGATCATTAACAAAGACTGTGAGCTCTGCTTCGGCTCAGCATCTATTTGGTGAGCACGTACTACGCTCCAGATGTTGGCTTGGGGCTGGGATGTGACAGAGAAAACGCAGGATTCTTATTCTCGCAAAACTCACAGTTCTGCTGGGAGGAAACGCACACACACACACATCTAGGATGATTGAAGCAAGGAGAGCTACAGAAAGGAGCATTACGAAGATATTCGAGATATTAAGTTTCTTTTAAGAATCACTTTATTTTCCACTATGGCCTCACAAAGAAGATGCATCACTCAGAAAGGGAACATGCCTGATAGTCCTTTCTTGCCCCGTTTGAAATCGAGAAAGCCTGGCTCACCTCCAGGCACTGCTTGTCCTTACTATCTCTCCTGAGAGTCTGTGTCCAGGACTGGTGAAGAGACAGAAGGACACCTGAGAGAAGCAGCATCCTCACTTCATCATTATCTTTTATGGCAGTTAACTTGAGAAGGGTCAGAAAGTGCTTTGAGAGTCTGCCCTTATGTGTAAAATGGGTGTGATAAAATCTTTGTTCTTCTCCAGATTGGCTTGAAGGCCAATGTGACAACTGCTTGTTAGCATTTATTGTGAAGTAGAATATGATATAAAGAACGTAAGGAATTACTCTGTGTTACTTAATTTTCAAAAGACCCTTAACTTGTGCTAAAGCACATATGATCAATATGCATGTATTTGCATGTTTTTACATGGGCATCCAGAAGATTAATGCCCAAATTGGGAAATGTGTGTGTAAATTCCATATTTATACCAGTACTTTAAAAAAGTAGGATGAATGGACGGCACCTGTGGCTCAAAGGAGTAAGGCGCCAGCCCCATATACCTGAGGTGGCGGGTTCAAACCCAGCCCCAGCCAAAATAACAACAACAACAACAGCAAAAATGTGCTTTAGGGGTGGTGCCTGTGGCTCAAGGGAGTAAGACGCCAACCCCATATACCGGAGGTAGTGTTTTCAAACTCAGCCCGGCCAAAAACTGCAAAAAAAAAAAAAAAGTAGGATGAATTTTTCAGGTTACCTGATTGTATAAGCCCAACTTTTGAATAAGCAATGTAACAAAATGAGCGTTAACATACCAATCACTTGTTTGCTTTGTTTTGGTATAGTTGTAAGCACAGTGGTGAGAATCTTTACTCTTTCCTGAATTGTTTAAAAGTAACATCCAAGCATAGTTATCCCAAATGAATGATTTCCCAAGGAAGAAAAGAGTGAAGTAGGATTAGGTGGGAGTGAGGTCTGGGTAGGAGAGTCACGTCTTGCACATCACTAGTCATTCAAGTTGGGTACTGTCTGTGACCGGGAGCATTACACTCATTTTCAGGTTGGTGTATCCACTTTTCAAATTTGGTGGACATTTGTCCTTCTTGTATGGTACCAGCAGTCTGCCCTCTGCCCCCTCTCGTGCTCTATGTATACGTCTAGGTTTATCTCAAAATCTGCCATTCACTCGTCTCAATGTGTTGACTGGCTCCCTAACCTCTTTTTCTGGCATTTTAGAAATATCTTCTTCAAATAGGAACATGGCTATAAAGAATCAATACTTACCATTGTGCTGGTGCTAATTAATAACAGTAAATCTCAGCCACTTTTTTTCTAGGAGCAGGA
Source organism: Galago senegalensis (assembly GCA_963575145.1). NCBI lineage: Eukaryota > Metazoa > Chordata > Mammalia > Primates > Galagidae > Galago > Galago senegalensis. The sequence goes on along the minus strand of CAUYTI010104412.1, from coordinate 41,680 downwards.
ATAATTCAGGTCCTGCAACAAGGGTAGCAGAAACTAACAGCGCCTAGGTAGAAAGTGAGAGTGAGTAGCTGACGCGGTTAAATCTCCAGTGACATCTCCCTTGTATATGTAATGAGAATTTAATGTTCGACAATGCTGGACAAAAAGGAAAGAAAGAAATATACGTGTATTTCAGTGTCAGAAAATAGCAGCGGTTAAGCAGATAATTAACGTTACGTGGTTAGAGCATATAGGAATTACTCGGGCTGCCAGTTGCTACCTAAGGATAGGTCTTTATGCTGAAACTTCCATGTCATTTAGGCTGATGTGCTCTAAAAATCACAGAAATTTCAGTGGCTAAATGAACACAGGGAAAAAGTCCAAGGGGAAACTCTCACTGAAATGAGAAAATGTGGTTTTTTAACAAGTCTTTCAAAACACAAACTTAAACTACAGTTATTTTATCTCTTGAACAGAACAGCGAGTTCTTTTTCAGTCTAGCTGTTAAATGTTTGCTCAGATGCATTTTCCAAAGATCTACATTCCAAGAATCTTGGGTCTGGGCAGAGATCATCTTTGCACCCCCACCCCCAGTAGCCATCACCGGGGTCTGGGCAATGGTCAGCCCCCACCTCCAGGTCTGGGCAGCCATCACCCCCGGGTCTTGGCAGAGATCACCGGGTCTGGGCGGAGATCGCCCCAGAGTCTGTGCTGCTATCCCCTGGGGGTGTCCCCTCTCCTCACACCCATCCCCCAACAGCTTTCGCGCACTGCTCGGCGGTTCTTCCGGCCCGGCGCTCCCCCCTTCTAGCCAGGACTCTCCCGGGCTCCCCAGCCACCTGCTTGAACCGCGGCTCTCTGGAGACCCCCTTTATTAACTGCTGCCGCCGCCGTATGGTTTCCCTTCTGCCAGCTGCCTCCGTCCCTCCCCTCAACCCTCTGCAGCAGCCTCGCCACCTGCAGCACCCGCCCGGGGTCCTGGGGCAACGACGGGAGCGCGCGGCCGGGGCGCGTGCTAGGACTGGCCGCAGGGGGCTGAGCCCGCCGCACAAAGCCAGGGGCGCGGCCGGGCAGCAGTGGCAGGGAGGCTGGGCGGGGACTGGGCACCACGCAGCTCCCCGCGCTGGTCGGTCACCCTTGTCCCTAGCCCTCCGTTGCCCAGTCCTGTTTGCAGCCGGTCGCTCTTGCTGTCACAGTGCGGTCCCACCAGCAACGGGGACGATCTGGCAGTGTGTAGAACTCCAGACGCTCAGGCCTGGTTTCAGACCCCAATCCCACCCCCAAGTAGAGGTGCCACTGAACTGCTCCTTAGGGACTCACGCATAGGAGAGCCGGAGGAGCCAGAGCCACCCTTCCTAAACCCGGGTCTTGCTGGTAACTACTGCGGAAGCAGCTTTCCCGGGCTCCCATTGTTCCCTGCCTTGAGGACAAAACTGTCCCGGAACCCAGGCCTCTGGAGAAGGGCTGGCGGCCCCGTCCTCTTTCAGACCTTCCTAACTAAGTCCCCCACCTCCTGTCGACCCTCCCCCTGAATCATGGTGCTGTATTGAAAGAAAAAAAAGGTATTTTTATCAAAATCCAGTCAGCCTATAAATATGTGTATGGAACAATATATAAAATCGAAATGTGAAAAATTATGGACAAAGGAAAAAAAGGGTAGAAAAAGCCAGCACAAAAGTGGTTACTTTTGTCCCTAAAACACGTTCTGCGAGGCCCAGTGTTAGGAGCAGCCAAACGTTGGGGCGCAGAGTTGGCAAGTAGCCCGAGTCAGGAAGGGAAAGATAGTCTGGGGCACCGATCACCGTGACACGAAACAGACCAGAGCCCTTCACAGAACGTAGTTCTCTTATTCTCCGTAGACTGGAAGGGTTGTTTTCCCTGTGAAATCTTGTGGTGGGAGAGGCCTTTTTGGAAGAACAACTGCCATGATAGTTTAAAAATCAACCCCAATGCTGGTGCCCCTGTTTCTACTAATACCTCTCAGGGTGGTGAGTCTGTGGGGTGATAATTTTAAAGCACAATAGCGGAACAAACATCTGGGCCGTCCTGCCAGTGGGAGCAAGGGTGCTGCTCCCTGGGGCCTGGTGTGACCCTGGTCTGAGGAATGAAGTCACAGGCAGTCTTCTGTGGCTGGTGCCTCTTAGCGCCTCTTACACTACGCTATTCTCACCCAATCAGAGAGTGTGGGTTGAAGTCTCTTGAAAAAGTGACAAGTGCAGAGACGCCTTGTGGGTGATTCTGGCCTGTGGTCAGTGCAGGACAGAGAAGGGGAGCCTCCTAAGTCACTGTGGGCATCTCAACTTTCAAAACAGGCTGCTAGCCCATCTGAGCATTCTTTCCTGTTTGTTTATTTGTTTTTGAGACAGAAATCACTTTCACCCTGGCTAAAGTGCCGTGAAGTCGTCATAGCTCACAGCAACTTCAGTCTCTTGGGCTCAAGCAATTCATGCTCTTACCTCAGCATCCAGAGTAGCTGGGACTACAGGCACGCACCATGACCCTGCCAGTTTTCTATTTTTTTTAGTAGACTGTTGATCTTACTAGGTTGGTCTTGAACTGATGAGCCCAAGCAACCTACCCACCTCAGCCTCCCAGAGCGCTAGGATTACAGGTGTGAGCCACTGGCTGACCAGAGCAGCCCTTCTTGTTAGAACCGGGAATCAAGCAACCTACCCACCTTAGCCTCCCAGAGCGCTAGGATTACAGGTGTGAGCCACCGGCTGACCAGAGCAGCCCTTCTTGTTAGAACTGGGACTACTTTCACGTGTTTGTTCTATTTACATCACTGTGTCTCTATTGAGAAGCCAAGTATTCTTAAGGTAGACTTCACCTACCACCCTTGAAAACAGCTCTGTATTTTGTCTGCTGTACCAATGATTATAGGTGAGGCCGCAGACGGACGAACTCCTTACAACTGGCCAATACATTTTTCTCTGTGGTAATTTAAACTTCCTAACTTGCCAGTCTTTAAAGAAAAAGAATGGAGTCTGGTAAGAAACCAAAGTATAGTTCTTTCAAAAGACCAAAATGTTGCTTTCCTTATGGTCACAGATCATCAGTGGACACTCCGCCTTCCTGAGCTGTCCCATGTTGGAATGAGAATAAAGGACAGAGGGGGTTCTCAGACCTGCAGGACAGTGGGCTGTTTTCATTGACCTCACTTACTCCTCGTGACAGCCTCACAGAGTCCGGATTAGAAATTCTATTTGAAAGATGAGGAGACTGAGACTGAGAGAAGTTGGGTCACTTTGCTACTGTCATATAGTTAAGTGATTTAGCCTGAGTCTAGTTCAGAGTTGCCTGATTCTAGAGCCTGTATCAAAGCTCATTTTAACAAAAGGATATTGAATTGCTGTGAATTGTCTGATGTCTAGAGAACAGCAGCACTTACAAGGAGCTTGTTCCCACCCACGGATTTCCCAGTCGGGAGGGAGAGCCAGGGATGCAGAAAGCTCATCCCCAGGCTATAGTAGGGACATCTATGCAGGCAGGGTCATAGCCTGCTGGGGAAGACAGACGGGGCAGTGATTAATTTCAATTAGGCGATCAAGAAGAGCTTCAAAAAGCAAATGATATTTGATCTTGGCCCTGACGAATGAGTCGGATTTCGGCAGATCGAGAAGACGGAATAAGTATTATTTTCAATTTGATTTAAGGGGACTTTTTATTCAGTATAAGATGAGGAACATCTGAGCTTAGTGTTTTTATAAAATCTCAGGAGTTTTATTGTCAAATATCAGCAAAAATTTAAATTGAACTCTCTTCCTGTAGCATGAGTTCTCGGCTGGTAAAATTCTCTTTTTCTTGCAGCAACTGTGCCTGATGCCGTCATTCTGCCTCCCTTTGACAGTCTTAACATTTATGGGACACGGAATGTGACCACAACAATGGATGAAATGTAAATTTTAATAAGCCCACAAACTTAGCTAGACTAATAATCCTCTTATTAAATACATTTTCGGTCTTCAATGATTAGTGTCTTTTTCTAATAATGACACACAGTGAACATAAGTACTTTGTTTTGGTTCTTAATGATTGTGTGCATTTTAACCTTAGGAAGTAAGAGCATCGAATTCTAACCTCAGTTACACTGTCTATAATTTTACTGCAGAGGAGGCTGTACTTTTGTATGGAGCATAAGGCAGAATGAGCCTTGGTCCTTGTCTTGTTTTCAACTGGTTTGTTCTTTTCCTTTTCTTACTGAGTCCTAGGATGTGCTGGCTCTGTAGTCCTTCCACCCTATTGCGATTAAAGTACACTCATATTTCTCCTGGAAAATTGAAGGTCTTGGTAACAAGCGTCTTCATTAACTGGGATTACGGGATAACAAGTTATGCAGAAGGACTACCCTTCCTGTAACATGGTGTGAGATTCTGATATGTGGCCTTCTTTAGTACCTTCACCTAGAAATGCGAATGGTTAGTGTTATGCTTGAATAAAATTGCAGTGTTCTGTGGGCAGAGAGCTTGTGGCCTGCAACACGATAGATATTTGTGCTGCATTATAACTAAGCTTTTCTGTTCTGATATAAATATCTGCATAGATCAACAGTGAGGCTGAGATTCACACAGGACTCTTGGCTGTTTAAGACTACACAAATGGAATATTTACAGTCATAATCCCGAGTCTTTCTTGGGTGCTTGGATGGCACCTGCAGGTGTTAGGATAGAATCTAATAAGTTCATACACAAAAAGGGACTACCTATTGTAACCTTCAGAGCAGGGGAAGATAACAGTCATTTCTTTCTTTCCTTCCTTTCTTTTTTTTCCTTCCCTTTATTTTTCCCTTTTTCCTTTCTTCCTTCTCTCCCCACCCCTTCTCTTTCATCTTTCTCCTCCCTCTCACCTTTTCTCTTTCTTTCTCCTACCTCTCTTTCTCTGTCTCCTTCTCCTTCTCTCTCCTTCCCTCTTAGAATCGTGCTCTGGGCCTCCTTTCACCCTCTATTACTAGCCTTTCTGCTGGATCACCAGGTGTGGCAGCCGCCCAGTATGTGGCTGTATACTCTTTCCACTTCCCCACAACTCAGAGTAGCCCTGTGGCAAACCCAAACATCCAGCAGCATATCAGGAGGTGGCCTGATGCCATTTAATGATATTCAGGCCATGTAGAAAAGAGCAGCTGCCCTGCAGGTGATATTCCAGAAATTCTCCCCAGCACCCAGCAGGAAGCTAGATAAGTTTAATTCGGTGAAGCAAATTTAATCGTTTGCTTCTTTGTAAACGGGGGGGCACAGGAAGAAACAAAAAAGATTTTCTCAGTATTGTGCTAACGAAATGGCTGTGCCTAATGGCACAAATGTTTAAATTTCTCTTTCATGGGATTTCCAGAATCGCATGATTTTCTAAGAGCTGTCGAGGATGCAAGCACCTGTCATCCCAAGGAGGCCCAGAATTTCCAGTTCTTATCTGTGATATCAGCCTTTGCATGGAGCTCTGAAAGCACGAACATGCTTATTAAAGGAAATAAAATGGATTCAGATGCTCTTGTTTAAGGCCAGAGAAGACCTTCCACATTCTGCATTTTCTCCCCTTTACTAATTAGAAGCAGCCCCATTCATTACATATGAATGCATTTATAGATTTTCAATTTATGTCTGCTTTTTGTTTCAGCAAACCATCTGTAAATTAAATCTACAGCAGAAATCCTGCCAACCCAGAAATCCCTTTAAAACTAATTATATCAGGAGGGCGGAAGATTCAGAGCAATCTTTTATCATCACTATCAAAATTTATCATGGGTTTTATGACAACATCATCTTATAGGTCCTGCTGATGGCGGCCCTAGGCCTGCACTGGGTAGCTGTGTGTCTGTGTCAGGCTCTCTTTGCAAAGAAACATCTTGGTGTAAAGAATGTCAAAGCTGTTGGATACAAATTCTCTATAATTGGGATGGCACCTGTAGCTCAGTGGGTGGGGCGCCAGCCACATACATCAGGGCTGGTGGGTTTGACAATTTAAAACAAAAAAAATAGCCAGGGGTTGTGGTGGGTGCCTGTAGTCCCAGCTACTCAGGAGGCTGAGACAAGAAAATCTCTTGAGCCCAGGAGTTTGAGGTTGCTGAAAGCTGCAATGCCATGGCATTGTACCAAGGGCTACATAGAAAGACTCTGTCTCAATTAAAAATTTTTTTTTCTGCAAATTAATACAAGGTCTTTCAGAAAGAGGTGACAGTCATTTGGGCTGTCCCTATTGCATTTAATTAATTAATTTTTTTTTTTTTTGGTGGGTAAACTGGAGCTAAATATTACATACCTGGGGTTATCTGACAAATTGGATTTAATGTAAGTTATTTTCTTTCAAAGTAAAAGGATGACCAGATATTTCCGGGCCTCAGTCTGTTTATTCTAGTTAATTTTTGAATTTTAGAGGTGACCACAGCTGAGTGGGAACTGATTTCTTTTGTTCTTCTCCATCACCCTCACCATCATCATCACCATCTCTACCAGTGTTATTGTTGCTTTGCATTAAATGATCTTGTGCACAATACTGGCCTGAGTGTGGCAGGAAGGCTGCAAGTCCTTGTGTCCCAGGGAAGGGCAGAGCCACTATTTTCCAGGTGAATGTATCGCTGAAATTGTGGGAAGTTCAGGGATTCCCCTGTGCAGGGCAGGGCTGGCTCCGGATGCAGCTCCTGGTACTTTATAGTGAGGGCTGAGAGGAGACATGTGGACCCCAGGGGGTCTACCTGGGTGCCAGCTGGGGGTCCTAAGCCAACTGGGATTGTAAATGAAGAGGTAGTAACCCTAGACTGAGAAGGGCCTGCTGACCCAGTCTGTGCCCTCAGGCATGAGGAGGAGGAGGAGGAGGACCTGACTGGGAAGTGGGGAATGGGGGGAGTGGGCACCCCTTGTGGCCCCCAGACTGATGGCAGCAACAGAGGACCAGTTCCATCTGGTTGTGAGGGTTCATTTTGAGTGCCCACTTGCTGGGGTCCCATGCCCAGGTGCTTGGTGAAATGCTGCCTAGTTGCTAAGAAGGGGTGGTGTAGCCACGACGACCTTCCCCAGAAGAGGACCCCATCCTGTCAGTGGAAGTCCCCTGAGGAGGAGGCTCTGCCCCAAGCCCTTCCCTGGGCTCCAGCCTCTGCTCAGGTTTCAGCCTTGCCAGCCCCACCACTGTGTAAGCAGATTTTTAAAAAATGAGGCTCTTTCTCTAACCTATATCTACATCTGGGTCTGTCCTACTGGCTCTGCTTCTCTGGAGAATCCCAACCTGCTCTCTCACAGAGACGTTCTCTCACATTTTCTCACAGAGAACACCTCCAGAAACCTGTGAGCCCCTCTCCCCGCTCCCCAGATGCCTACAGGACAGGACCGGCCAGGCAGAGGTGAGGTGGCCTGAGTTGGCACTGGGGCTCCCTTTTCAGGGAGGAACTTGCTGTCCAGCAATGTCACAGCTGGGACAACAAAGCCATTTCAGGATGACATCTGCTTCCAAGACCGTAATTCAGTTCGAAATTAATTCTGTCATTTATTTTATTTATATATTTTTAGCTATTTAAAGGGATAAAAAGGACAGTTCTCAACATCTTTTATGGAAGCCTTCACAATAGTTTATTAAATGATACTATTTAAAAATTTTTTAAGATGGAGAAAAGGCTTATAACTTTAATTTATTTGAATTCCTCAAAATTTACCAATGAGGTATGATAGTTTTATATCTCAGTCTGTAATGGAGATGTTGCAGAGTATGTTTTTTCTTGCTACCTGGTCATTCAAAGTCATCTGTGTTCTGAGTTTCCATTCATCTGGGCACCTCAGAGGGCACTTAGGACCTTTCTTCCCATGGGGTTGAACTAAAGATATGGAGGTGGATGTAGTAGCACACTGCGGTGTGTACCTTGTCCAGAGGTGCCCCCAGCTCACAAGATACACCTGCTGAGACCTGGTTCATGCCTTGTCCTGCTATTGGCCCAAGCAGCAGCCTCATGCACCTCCCACCAGGTGTGGCCACGGCTGGTGACATATTGGGGCATGAATATCTGGTCTTTAGAGGGGCGCCTGCTTTGCTTTGCTGCCTCCTGGGGATCCTGAGAGGACTCTGGGTACAGGACATTCCCCAATCATGGCTCCTCTCCCTCCACGTCCTCCTTCCTAAGAGTGCAGAGAATCTTCCTACTAAGGGAGGCAGAGGCGTGTGCAGTAGAAAAGGGAGAACCACTCCCTCAAACCCAGTTTCCTTAAACATTTCCTGCCTTCTCCTGAGGTGTCACAGCTTCGCAACTCAAAGCCAGGAAGGGCTGGCAGGGTGTCCTCGCCTTGGACCTAGATACCTGTCTTCTGGCCAGGAGTTGGGGGTGTGTCATCTGCAAAACAGCCCAGAAGCAGGGGCTGGGAGTAGGGAGTGTAAATACAATGATCAGAGAAAAATCAAACTCGGTCAATACTCTAGATGCCTTTCCCCCATCCAGCCCGGAGAAACCCATGTTTCACTGGGGCCTGGAGGTCCTGCTGTCAGGAGGCTGCCCTTGTTTAGGCTGAATTCAGCTGATTGATACAGTCTGACAGTTTCACCCCATGCTTCCAGAAGCCACATTTACTTAAGTCTTTCATTTTCTTGGCCTTCTGTCCTTCCTTCTGTGAGCCTAGTGTAACACCCAAGTTGCTGCAATCACACATCAGTGTCTACTGAATATGTGAATGGGTGCTCCTCAGGTCCTTTAAAACATCATGAAACAACAGCAGCAACCACAGAAAAGCCTCTCTCCTTTGAATCGTCTCCCGTGTGTGTCTTTTTGTTTGGGTTCCCTGATATAAAGCACGGACGTCACTCGTCCTGACACATTACCCTGGGTCTCTGCCTAATAAAGATGCCAGTGAACCTCCCACAAATGGTTGTCTGCAAGAAGTGCGTGTAAATCAGGCCGCTCCGTCTGGAATCAGCTCAGTACATGCATATTACACTATTGGAGATTTGCTGATTAAATCACCCAAGCCGAAAACAGTTACAGTAATTCCAGACTCCAATTGGATTCCAATGTCAAGGCAAATCATTCGTGAGCGCCGAGCTCATTTAAGCCTGGGAAGTAAACGTCACAGGAGAGCTGTTTGCTTTCCGTACCGCTTTATGGCTCAATCCTCGCATTCATCATTGTGTCTAGCAAATCGCACATCAAAATGCCGTTAAATAATGCTGTGGATGGGTTTGCTTCTTCTGCACAATTGACTATCATGTGACCTAATAGATTGTGTTAATACTTCAGTGGAAATTTATAGTCTCTAAAGAGTGGTCTCCAAATCCTTTTTATTTTTCTTTTATTTCAGGAGAGATGGTTACTGTGCAGGAATGAGAAATATTATTTCTAAATGCAGAATTAAATGAAAATTCAAGCTTGACTGAGTATCTCACTGTAGACCCCAAGTAAGACTACAGTGCTGGTGCAGGGTCCAGAGGGTCGGCTGCTCCGTGGAGAGAGTAGTGGATGGTGTCCAGGTTATTGGGCTCCCATCTCGACTTTGCCCCTGGGCACCTTTGCAGTGTTGGATAATCCAGTTAACTGATATTTCGGTGTTTCCCATAAGAATAAAGTGAGAGGTTTGCTATCCAGTTTTTCTGGCTTTATGAAGAGGAATGCTGGCTTTATGGTCTTTTTCAATTTTATTTGCTTGCTGGTTCCTTACCTGGGAACAAAAAAAAAAGTAATTTGGGATAACGTTGAGAGGCATCTAGCCCTTGGGGTTTTGTGAGCGATATTAAAAGGAGGGAGGGTTTGTAATCAGACAGACTTGCGCTTGATTGCTGAAATTTTTTCTGACTAGCTGTGTAATCCGGGGCAAGTTTCTTCATCACTGTGGGTCACTTTTTTGATACTACCTGACTTGAAGGCTCTCCTAAGGATTAGACAGACTCTTCTGCATGTGGTAGGTTTTCTATAAATATTGGATAATTTTATTTTTCTAGGTAAAGTCAAACTATAGTAAAGCAAGCAGGAGGGCCATTATCAAAGTCATTGCAGGTTTTAGAATTAAAAAGTCATCAAAAGGAAGCAGGTGCCCCAGAGCAGCTTCCTTGTGGTTTTCCTTGAGCCTGAATCCCCTGCCAGGTTTGTGGTCTGGGACTCACTAACTGATTAGGGTACACAGAATCTATTATTGACATATATGAAAAAAAACCTTTGAATTTCACAGAACAGCAACTCCATACCTTCCTTTTTAAATATTAGTAGATTTTATTTTTTTGAGCAGCTTTAAGTTTACAGAAAAATCAAGCAGATGTATAGGGAGTTCCCATACTCTGCTCCTGAAGTCAGGGCCCCTGTTGTGACAGCCGGCAGGGGTGTGGTACTTGTGAGCCAATACAGAAGCACCGCTCTATGCTAAGTGATGGTAGAGCTCGCTCTTGTATGGCAAATGTAAAATACCATTGCCCACCATTATGACATCACACAGAAGGGTTTTGCACTGAAAATCCCCTATTTTCTACCTTTTCATCAATTCCCAGTATTTACCCAAAAGGGTTGAATACTTTTGTCTTTATAAAAACCGGAATGTGAATCTTTACAGAAGCTTTATTTGTGATTGCCCCAAATTGAAAACAACCAAGATGTCCTTCGACAGGTGAATGGACAACTGTGGTGTAGCCACACCCTGGGATGTCGCTCAGTGATAAAAAGAAATAAGCTGTCCCCCAAAGGCGTGGGGACTTTACCTAACAAATGCAACCAGTGTAACCTGGAAAAAAAAAATAAAGAAATAAACTGTCAAGCCACAGAAATACCTGGCGGGGCTGTGAAGGCAGGTCACAGAGTGAGAGCGGCCTGAAAAGCCTGCACACTGTGGGATTCTCACTGTATGACATCTGGAAAAATCAAAACTAGAGACACAAAAAAGATCAGTGGCTGCCAGGGAGCTGGGGGGATGAAGAGCAGAGCACAAAGAAAGGATCTTGAGGGCAGGGACTGGTTCCTGTGATATTGTAGTGGTAGAGACTATGTAGTTGCCAAAATCTGTGCAGAGTATAATGCGCGGAGACGCTAGGAGTAGACTGCAAACGTAAGCTGCGGGCCTCAGTTCACACAGGCAGGCCCTGAATGCTGTGTTTTCCCTTCCTGCGGTTCAGTGGCCATTGCACCTTTTATAAACCAAAGGTTTGTGACGACCCTGTGTTCACTTTGTGTCTCTGTGTCACATTTTGTTATTTTGAGCAATAGTTCAAACTTTTTCATTATTTTATCAGTTATGGTGATGTCGATGAGTCTATTACTATTGTAATTGTCTTGGGGCAACACCACTGGTTCCCCTAATGATGGTGAACTGAATCAATGCACCTGTGTTTATCCAACTGTTCCCTTCTCTCTCCCCCTCCTCAGGCCTCCTATTTCCTAAGCCATAGTGTTATTGAAAATAGTCTTACTAATAAAATTCCTTGATGGCTTCTCAATGTTCAAGTGAAAGGAAGATTCACATGTCTCTCATTTTAAATCAAAAGCTAGAAATAATTAAGCATAGCCAGGAAGGCATGTCAAAAGCCAAGACAGACTGAGAGCTGGGCCTCTTGTGTCAAGTGGTTACCCCGGCTGTGAATTCACAGGGAAGGTCTTGGAGGAAATTGAAAGTCCTGCTCTAGTGAATACACAAATGATAAGCAAGTGAAAAGTGGAGAGAGCTTCAGTAGTTTGAATCGAAGATCAAGCCGGCTGTGATATTGTATGAAGCAAAAGCCTAATGCAGAGCAAGACCCTGACTCTCTGTCATTCTAGGAAGGTCGAGAGAAGTGAGGAAACCACAAAATGAAAGTTTGAAGCCAACAGGGTGGTGCATGAGGTTTAAGGCAAGAAGCTGTTCTATGATATAACAGTGTGTGGAGTAGCCACTGCTGATGCAGCAAGTTGTCCAGAAGATCTAGCCCAGATCACTGAAGAAGGTGGCGACACCAAACAACAGATTTTCCTTATAGATAAAATTGCCTTCTATGTGAAAAAGTTGCCAGTTAGGACTTTCATAGCTGGAGAGAAGAAATCAGTACCTGGCTTCAAAGCTTCCAAGGATAAACTGACTCTTTCATTAGGGGCTAATGCAGCTGGTGACTTTATGCTGAAGGCAATGATCCTTTGCCATCCGGAACCTCCTAAACTCAAGACGTATGTGAACTCTACGCTGCCTGTGCTCTAAAAGCAAGAGCAAAGTTCGGATGGCAGGATATTTATTACAACATAGTTTACTGAATATTTTAAGCCTATTGTTGAGATCTACTGCTCAGAAAAAAGGATTGCTTTAAAAATATGACGGCTCATTGACAAAGTACCTGGTTATCCAAGAACTTTGATGGAGTTGTACAAGGAGATTAATGATGTTTTTACACCTGGTGACCCAAAATCTATTCTTTGACCTATGGATTATGGAGTAATTGTGACTTCCACATTTTATTGTTTAAGAAATATATTTTGTAAGATTATGGCTGCCAATAAATAGTGATTTCTCAAAGTAAATTGAAGACCTTTGGAAAGGATTCACTGTTCTGGATGCCCTTAAGAGCATCACGATTCATGAGAGGAAGTAAAAGTACCAACATTAACAGGAGTTTTAAGGAAGTCGATTTCAATCCTGGTGGGTGGCTGGAGAGCTTCAAGACTTTAGTGGAGGAAGTAATTGCAGGTGTCATAGAAACGGTGAAAAGTAGAGACTGAAAATGTGTCTGAGTTGCTGCAATCTCATGATAAAACTCACATAGAAGAGGAATTGCTTCTTATGGATGAGCAAAGAAAGTAATTTCTTGAAATGAAATCTACTGTTGACGAAGATGCTAAGAATATTGTTGATACAACAACAGAGGATTTAGGATATTTCATAAATTTACAGCAGCAGCAGCAGCAGAGTTTGAGAGGGTGGAATCTAAGTTTGAAATAAGTTCCACTGTTGGTAAAATGTTATCAAATAGCATGGCATACTACAGAGAAACCTTTCTCAAAAGGAAGAGTAGATGAATGTGTGGCAAACTTTACTGCTCTCTTATTTTAAGAAATTGCCACAGTCACCCCAATCTTCAGTCATTACCACAGTTATCAAGTAACGGCCATCAACATTAAGGCAAGACCCTTCACTAACAAAAACGTTGCAACTCCCCGAAGGCTCAGGTAACTGCTAGCATTTTTAGCAATAAAGTATTTAAAAACTCAGGTACCTACATTCTTTTTGTGGGCATAATGCTATTACATACTTAATAGACTACTGTATACTGTAGTTTGTGTAGCTATTAACTATGCAAAAATCATAAAATAAGTATGTAAAATTAGCTAATAACATTCAAAAGAGGGAGAGAGAGAAAATGGCAGCACAGTGGTAAAAATAATAAAATATAATGGCAATAAAAAGGCATAACCAAGCAATTATATCTGCTAGACGGTTTAGAAAGGTGAATAAAAATATAAACTGAAGATGATCTATGTTATATAAGAAAATGATAAGGAAAATAATGAAATGTAAAGAAACTATAACAAAAAAGGCAAAATAGAAAAAATTTTTGGTATATGTATGTGTATGGATGTACTAGTAAACTAATGATACCAGAAGGATTTATATGCCTGCACACAAGCACACATGCACACACACACCCCTAGGAAATTTATACACACACACACACACACACACACACACATATATATAATGCACACACATATAATGCTGAGAGGGTTAATTAATGAAAATAAAATTCATAAAGGAAGAAATCCCATTCAAGATTTTGGGCTTAAATAAACAGTATTGCCTCACAAACTTCCAGATGCTGATGTCTATAAACTCATATACACATTATACACACACAGAAGGGATACAAAGTCACTCACTCCCCTCCCAAGACTAAACAACTCAGTGAAGTTATGTTAGATATTAAAGGAAGAAGCGAGGATGTAAAATACTGTGTGTAAAGTAAAAATATATAGGTTCCGAATGAAGGTGTGAGACATTTTTCCAAAGAGCAAAATATGAGATTTATTACATTGGTTTCATGATATTTTTAGGGGTGCTTGGAGAATTCTGTGGCTTTGCCTCTATTTTTCCTATTTACCTTACATGTTTAAGCATGAGCAGAAGTGGCCTTCCCAAGATATTGCTGTGAACATCCAGTATTAAGACCAGGGCTCTCTGGAGACTTCTGCTGGCAGGAGCACAGGAGGGAAGGAATGGTCCAGTGTGAGGGTGCATGGTCCTGGAGACCCCACGAGTGTCGGCCAAGGCTGGGTGAGGGGTCAGTGCAGGGATGGGGAGTGAGAGGAGCCTGTAGGGCAGGGTGGTGTGGGAACCAGTGATGGGGTAATGGGGTAATTACACAGGCCACTACAGGCGACTCCAGTATAGCATCACGGCCCTTCATCCTATTGTCTAAATTGGTTTAAAAATGTTTTCCCAATGGTGTCAGTTTTGTGTATGGACGAGAGATGGCTTCATCGAGGGAAGGGCACCTGTAATTATCACAGGCAGAGTCCACACATTTTATACCTTGCTCCCTGTCCTGCCCCTGTTTTGAGAATGAGCTGGTTTCAGAGATGAAGAGACGTCATCCCGACTCCACCCTTTGTGGTTGTGGACTCAATTCAGAAGCTTTGCTTCTTCCTCAGTAAAATAGGGGTGCGCGTGTGGGATCCTAGGTTGGTGTCAAGCAAAATGGGACAACAGGCACAGAGGCGCCCGTAGACCCTTGGGGACCTGCTGGCAAGGTCCTTGTGTGCAGGGAGCTGCTACCACTGTCCATTCAAATGAACGTTAATTTTCAATTTTATTTTTAAATTTGTATGAGAAGTATTTTAAAGCTCTTTTTGCTGTGGTTATGGACAATTCTCCTTTTTGATAACCCTGGAGCTCCCGATGTGTTTAGGGGTGAGCTTTCTAGGAGGAGGTTCTGCAGTTACGTGTGGTGTGGGGCTTCTGCCTTTTTGAAACCTAATACACAAGTCATAAGAAATAACTCATATTTGAAATTTCTTCCACAAGGCACATGGATGGAAGGTTGCAGATGAGTGATATCCGGCTTCTTAAATACCACAGGGCTCACACCCAACCTCCCCCAGAGAGTAAGAGAGGGCCCAGCACTGCCCAGGACAGAAATAGCTCCAGAATCCGAATTCCTTCATGGGAGTTAGGAATAGCAGTTGTGGAGAGAAAGGTCTACAGCCATAAAGGTCTACTTTATTTTTCCTTCTATGATGGTAATTTTATAGGATTTATTTCAATGTTTTATAGCTTGTTAAACAAGCAGTGGAAATTTAAATGACACAGAAAAACACAAAACTAAAATCAAACAATAAAAAATTACCCATAATTCACTATCTTGTGATAAAGACTGTTAATATTTGGTTTCATCAGCTGTCAACCTTTTTTCTATTCATATGCATATTTAAAATCAAAGCAAGTCATATTACACAGGGTGTTCTGACTTAGTATTGATTTCCATCATTTCAAGTTCATATGTCAAGTTGACTCACTTATTCTTTCATTGTAGTATCTGTTCAAATGTCCTCACGGCCTTCCATCAATTGAATGTGGAACACTTTACTTTTTAATCTTATCTTTGTGCCTGCGAGATGGTTTCTAATTTTTTGAGTATGATAGACACTTCTGTGGCCAGCATTCTTGCAGCTAAATGCTATGCTGGTCATCCGATTATTTTCTTAGGACAAATTTCTAATAGTGAAATGTCTGATGAGAGGCCAGGTACAGTGTGAACATTGAAGTGTATTCTGCTTTTCCTCTCCACAAAGATTCTAAAACATGCACATTTACTACTACGATGTAAGTGCCCAAGTCCCTGTACTCTTGAAAAGATGATGATTATTATTTCTAAATATCTTCATCGGTTTAATAAATAAGTTATGTTGGCCTCTTGTTGGTACTAAATATGCATTTGTTTGATTACTTTCCCCTGTACTGATGAGTAAATAAAGATTCGGTAAATTTGAGTGAGTTCTCCAAGGGCACGTAGATAACGCAGGCAGAAAGCACTCAATCTGATGTTGGATGTTAGAGACCCTCTTTAGGGTACAGTGCTCAGGGCCAGAAATCCCAGAGCTCCTTTATAGGAAGGGGGTGGGGTTCCTTGGATTCCCAGAATAACGTGGGAGCCCCAGATGGAGGTGCAGTGGGAGAGCATAGAAATAACCCCTTGCTGAAGAAATCAGGGAAATAAATCTTGAAAGACAGGCAGGAGGCAGGAAGAAAAAGAAAAGAGGCAGAGGTAGGTGAGGGGCAGGAGAGACTGTGTGAGCCAGGCTACCTGGGCTTGGGGACAGGTGTGGATTGCACCTGTCATAGGTGTGGAGCTCTGAGGCCTCTGGAGGGAGAAGCCCAGGACACCATGAACACCGACCGTGGGAAAGCAATGCTGGGCCCCTCCTCAGTCTGTGGAGCTAATGGGCAGGATGGGGAAGGAGAGAGGAGAGGACACAGGTCCTAGACCTGAAGCAGAAACTTCCCGGCCCTGAGTGAGCAGAAATGCCCCGACCTTGACACCTGTCTGCCAGGTCCTCTGCAGGTGACTCCAGATGCCAAGTCCCATAATCTGGCAGTGCAGGTTGACTTTGCCAGAACAGTGATAAGTGGCCACTAATTTTCCTCCTTTGGCCCTGACTTGTACAAATGGCAAAGGGTTGTTTGGAAGGAGTGAGATCCGGGATTGCAAGTGTGCAGGAAGCACAAGAAACCTGGCAGAGGGGGCTGGGTCCTCTCAGCTGGGAAAGTGCTCTCTGAGGCGCCTGGAGCTGTCTGGGCAGGAGAACAGCAGAGCGAAACACGGCAGCCAAGACTCCACCGGACATGCTCATCCCATAGCTTTCCTTCAGAAGAAATTGTTTTTCTTTTATTGGGTAAAATAATTAAATAACACACTCCCGTGCCATGCATCATGCTATTACCTACTTCAGAGGGATGATCCTCTCCAAAATGAGATGTTTATTTCCTCTTTTGTTGGGGACATTTTTAGGGAGTGAGAAAGAGAGACTTAATGCCTTGGGGAAGATATTTTATCTACTCGCCAAAAAAAAAAAAAAAAAATGCATCAAGCTATTTAGTACATGTTGTGAATGTCACCCAGCCCTGGAGAGCTATTTTCCTTTAGAGGGGTTTATAACAAAAACAATTTTAGAAAATCTTAATATGTCATGGTGTCCACAGACACAGGTCACCGTTGAGTGGGGGGAGTTATCATCTTTTTTTCTAATTATAAAAACTACTGGAATGAACCTTTATTTATTTATTTTTTAAATTTGCTTAAAGTTTTTTTTTTTAAATTAAATGATAGCTGTGTACGTTAATGGAATCATGGGGTACAGTGTATTGTTTTCATATACAATTGAAATATTTTCATCAAACTGGTTAACATAGCCTTTATGTCATTTTCTTAGTTATGATGTTAAGACATTTATATTCTACTCTTAGAAAGATTCACTTGTACCCTTGTGAGATAAACTATAGAAGTGATCCCTCCAATCACCTTCCCTTCACCCATTTCTCCTTCCCTCTCCCTCCCCCTTTCCCATATTCTTAGGCTGTTATTAGGTTATATCTTTCATATGAAAGCTATAAATCAGTTTCATAATAGGGCTGTGTACATTGGATACTTTTTCTTCCATTCTTGTGATACTTTGCTAAGAAGAACATTCTCCAGCTCCATCCATGTAAACATGAAGGAGGTAAAGTCTCCATATTTCTTTATGGCTGCATAGTATTCCATGGTGTACATATACCACAGTTTATTGATCCATTCGTGGGTCAATGGGAATAGCAGCATATATTCATCAGTTCCCTTTTTCCCATGTTGCACAGGAGTGATGAAGATGCACTCAGAACAGAGCCTGCATGTGGTTGCATTTTAGAGATTAGGAAACCTGAATCTTTATTGTGGGCAATAAGCATGCCTGCTCCCTAGGAAAATATTTTATCTACTTTACAAGGCTGTTTGCTATCCAGACCTCCTTGAAAAGGTAGTTCACAGCAAAAGGCAGTCGATAAAACATTGCTCAAAAGACATGCAGCATTGCCTGTCTGCATTTGGCAACCTTTATAGAAGCAATAAGTTCAACACAGTGATGAAACTGTTTCTAGAAGATGTACTGAATTATGATCTTTTAGAATTCTTTTAATGCAAATGATAACATGCTTTCCCAATAAATGCCTTGCTTTAGAAACGGAGCTTTATTTTCTCAAACACCAAGCAATAGTATCGTACATGTATTTCCTGTTTAGTTAACAGACCAGACACTGTGGTAAGGCTGTGCTTGACCTATATTGTTTCGTTGTATCTTCAAAATACACTGAAAGATAGATGTTATTTTACAGAGGTTGGAAAGTGAGGCATGAATGACCACTATCTAGGCACTTCTGCTTCCTGAAGCCAGGCTTTTTCTGCTAACTTGTGTGGGTGACTTAGTAGCAAATAAATCCTACAGGGAACTGAGCTGGCCTGAGGCCTAAGTCAGCATCACCGGCAACCAAAGTTTACTGAGTGCTGCCTGAACATCAGTCATTCTCATTTTCTAAGCCATTGCATCAATTTAATATACATAGGAAGTATCTGAGCAATAGGTGAAGATTCAGATTCTTGAGCCTCAAACCAAGAGATTCTGATTCAATTGATATTTTGAGAGGCCCAACAACCTTTATTTTAAACTAACTCTTTGAAATATTTTAATGCTAGGATTCCTTGAAACTCATCTGAGAAACCCTAGGACCCCAAGATACATAGAGAATAATCTGAGAAAGGTGACAGGTGGTTACTTTAGAACAGATTACAGTTTTAAAAATGTAGGGAGTGCCAGTTAAATTAAAGAGCTACTAAAGAAGCTAATCAAAAGAAAATTAAAAAAATAAAATAAAATAAAATAAAAGCACACATTATTATCAACCCAATGTAGGATATGGCTACGAAAAATACAGTAAAAGGTAATATTCAAAATATGTAGATACAGAATTGATTTGATTTGTTATTTTATGATTTGAATTAAGGGTCCTTGATCCTGATTTTTTCACAAAGATTTATTTTGTTACGTCCGAAGGTTTTATGAGAAACAGAGCAGATTACCAAGCAGAGAATGATGTGGAGTTTGCAATTCCTCTCTATTTATGAGAATAAAAAGTCAACTTTGTAGGATTGTTACAAAGATTCAAAATACTTTTCAAGGGTCTAATGTATTAATAGTGTCTAGCACACTTTAGGCGCTCATTAAATGTAGTGTTATCGTGTGCATCTCTTGCATTTTCCACCCAAATCAAAAAAGAGTAAGAAAGCAAGAAGGGCCAAGTCTATCCCGAGTCAGGGTCAGCACGAGGAACTGGCTGCAAAGGGTCCTGGTGCTGCCTGCAAAGCCTGGCTGGAGACCTGGAGCAGGAAGGGGATGCTGAGGGTCCCGCTGAGAGCAGGGGAGACAGCACGCGCTGAAATCTGGCGTATGCTTCAGATTTGTCTTAATAGAGCTAAAAACAAATCTGTGATATTTTATTCAATGATCTTACATGTGTTTTGTAAATAGATTAGGAGATCTAATTCTAGACAGTTGAGATAAGTGTTTTATTTTAAACGAAGAGTATAGATAGGAAATAAGAAAAAGTAAGTGTTGCAATATATATCAGGGTAATATTTACAGATTATTTGTTGTTTCTTGCCTGAAAGTTGCAATTTATAAATCCATTTGCTTTTTCATTTTCACCGCTCAAATGCCGTCTTCAGTAGAGTGAGCCAAACAAAACCAATTCCTTTCATGCCCTCTACTGGGGATGTTTGAAGTTAAACATCAATAACCCTGTCAAGTATCCATAATAATAATACACACAATGTTCAAATAAAAGTTCAGCTAATTGGTTCTCTGGTGTCAGAATTCCCTTTTTTGTGCCTCAAGTGCAAATTTCAGAGTCACCTCTTCCTGTTGTAATGGGAATTATTTGTTGAGGGAAAGGGAAGGAGTAGATGCAGTTGGTATCACTGCCACCTTGAGGTGTCTCACGGGAGTGGATCGCCACTGGCTCTTCTCTTTCTTTCTCTCTCTGTCCATCTCCTCCCTCCCTCCCTTCCTTCCTTTCCTCCTTCTCTCCTGGTTGAATAGTAACGGAACATTTACCAGCAGCTGAAACCCATATTAGAAGTGTGGGATGGTAGGATACGTTACTGAAGAATTTCTCCATATTAGCCATATTGGCCACTCCCATCAGGTAGAACCCTCCGGAAGGAGAGCTGAGAGGTTCTTTACTAGATGACATGGCTCTGTATGGTCATCACTTAGGGTATTGGGAAAGACGTACCCCCTATTTCAGCTCACCTGCCCTCTCCCAGGGCTGACATTTACTTAGCAATGCCATACCACTTATTAAAACTCCTACAGCAGTAGCAGTAGGTGCATAGCCAGTGTCCTTGGCTACCTGAAGCCACTCACCACACCTTGTCTTCCAGGACCTCACCCCAGGACTTCTTTGACATCCCAGCAATTAAGGAATTGGCAGGGCAAACCCTGGTCTACTTGCTCCAGGAAATTGCCCTATTCAGCCCTCCCAGCCCCCTAGATCCTTCATAAGGGGACAGTTTTGCTGTGCCAACCATGATCTCCAAATGTCACCACCACAGAGTTACTACTGCAGAGCCACAAGTCGGAGGGGCCAGGAGAGAGCAGGGCTTCCAGCGCTCAGCCTGTGTTTTCCATTATACAGCAACAACAGGTAGGATGCACGGAGTGCATGCTATGTGCCAAGCACAAGATGCATGGTTTCCATTGCTCTTTACAACAGCTCTATTTTATGGATGAGTAAACAGAAATATCTAGTAACTTCCACAAGACCCCACACCCAGTACATGGAAGAGCTAGATTTGGAGCAAAATCTGACCCATACAAAAACCAGCTGGCCAGTGGAATTCACGCAGCGCTGCAGACCTGAGGATGGAGGGCAGACGAAACAGCAGACTCTGAGGTGGTCCAGCATATGACCAGGAGAGCACAGAGCCCTGGAACAGGAGACTGTGGGGAGGCAGGCAGTCTCAGTCTCCCTCAGTCACCCTCCATTTTGGGGCAGCGAGGGAGGGAGCCAAGCCGTGGGTCACCCCTGGCACAGCGCCCACGGCAGCTCAGTCGCCCTCCACTTCACGGTGGCGAGGGAGCCACGCCGCGGGTCACCCCCGACACAGTGCCCACAGCATCTCAGTCACCCCTCCACTTCAGGATGGCGAGGGAGCCAAACTGTGGTCACCCCTGCCAAAAGAAAAAAGGACATTGACAGACATTGATTGATCAGGGGTTAGGAAATAAATCTGCATGTAGAAACAAAAATGGTGCTGTTTTTGAGGGAGAGAGGAGGAAGTCAATTAACCTTCCACTGGACAGAACCTCATGTGTCTGTAGACTTATTTGTGTGACTATCAGCTTTCTACAAATTAACTTTGTTCTCTATAGAATTATGTGTGTAAACAGCCTGGTCAAAGACAAAGGTGCATAGTCCCAGAGACAGCTAATCCCTGATGGTTGTAGCACCACCTTGAAAAGGTATTAATCTTGTGTTTGTTTTTTTTTAATTCCAGTGTCTTCAATGTTTCCTTATATAGATCAAGTGCAAGAAAAAGAAATAGAATTGAGCTGTGAGCACTTTCCTCCTTTGTGAGCAGTGGTCACAGAGTTTGGACTGTGGATCAAAACTGAAATTTACTCTTCATCCCCAGGCCCCGCAGAGTGTTTCAGAGATGAACTATAGAAAGGCAAATCAAAACCACTCTGAGCTATCACCGAATCCCAGTAAGATTAGCCCACTTCACAAAGTCCCTGAGCTGCAGATGCTGGCGTGGATGTGGAGAGAAGGGAACACTTGTACACTGCTGGTGGGACTGCAAGCTGATACAACCTCTATGGAAAGAAGTCTGGAGAATTCTCAAAGAATTAAAAGTTGACCTTCCATCTGATCCCATTACTAAGTCTCTACCCAGAAGAAAATAAATCCTTTTCCACAAGGACATTTGTACCAGAATGTTTATTGCAGCTCCATTCATCATTGCCAAGTCATGGAAGCAGCCCAAGTGCCTATCAACCCATGAACGGATCAACAACCTGCAGAATATGTACACCATGGAATATCGTTCAGCCATAAAAAAGATGGGGACTTTGTATCTTTTATATTTACCTGGATGGAGCTGGAATACATTCTTCTTAGTAAAATGTCTCAAGAATGGAAAAAAGTATCCAATGTACTCAATATGATTATGAAACCAATATATAACACTTACACACTCATACAAACGATAAAACACAACGTAGTCTAGCAAGGGGGAGGACTGAAAAGGAGGAGGGGGGAAGGGAGAGGGCATTTGGCAAGATCTCACTTAATGTACACAGTGCAAGAGTATTTAGCACCCCCCCCCAGGGTGGGGAGCTTGCCTACAGCTTGACCTTTACTTGGGAGTGAGAACATGTAACCTAAAAATTTGTTCCCTCATACTACAAAAATAAATAAATAAAATTAAATAAAGTAAAAATTTTAAAAAGAAGCAAATACATTTTCTCATTCATTCATACAACTAGTCCCTACTGGTACCTGCTATATACCCAGCTCTAGGAAACCATGGATGTCCGTGACCTTGTCAAGCAACCATCACTGAAAGCATTTAACCCACCCAAAGTGAGGGCTGCACGTCCAAGAACACAGTGGAAAATGCTGTCCACTTATTCATCACTTGTCTGACCAGGTTGCTCATCTATTTCGTTCATGGTTGATGCAACCTATGAATTTGTTTTACCATCCTCTCCCTTTGTCCACTCTCATCATCCCAGTGTTAACACCAGGACATTCTTGGTCCCATTAAAGGTATACCAGAATAAGGTGTCTCAGCGCAGCTAGAACTTGAAGATGATATCACAGTGAGACTGAGGTAGGGTTTTCTTTGATAGCAAAATAAAATTCCTTTCCAACAGAGTGAGCTAAGGGCCTTCTTTCCAAGCCATTGACCTTTAGCTATATTATCTAAGATATTATTTAGACTTGATTTAAAGTTTGCAAAAACTTCAAGTCAAATTAGATCTGAACTGATGGAAACGGATGGGCCAGGATGCCACTGATGGGCTGAGAGAAGGATGACATGTATTTACCAGAAGGTGGCAGTGTTGTTTCTTCAAACATCTCACAAACCAGAAAGGATCTTGAATTAAAGGATTAAAAAACGAGGTGAGGCTATTTTTTGACATATTCTACATTTAATCCACACATACCCTTTACAGTGAAGAACGTGGCCTGGAGCTACTTCAAAATTCACCATCATAATAATTCTCAAAATATACACAGAATCAATAATAAGAATATTCTTATAAAAAGAATTTTTTCTTATAAAGTACATCACAAGTGGATAGAAATATATTGAACAATCACTTTATGCCGGTTTCCTGCTGGAAGTGCTACGTGGATGATACATAGGCGTAAAGGACTAAGCCCTTAAGAAATCTGGAATATACTTGGAAAGAAAAACTATATTCACAAAATCTTCAGAATGTCTCACTTAAAATTCTGCCCTTAATCTAATGAGATGCTTCTGGATCTGTCCTCGTCTTGGACACTAAACTAGCTGGTCCCATCTATCCCACGAGTCTTCCTTCATCTTCAGCTTATGGTGGCTTCTATCACCTCTTTCACTTGGTTGACTCAAAACATCTCAGCACTTTACTTTCTTGGTGCTGGAAGGCATAGGAAAATAACCCTTAAGGAAGCCCTTCCCGGAACATTGGGAATAAAGAGAGCATTTCTTAACCCTTCCTCCCAGACAGCCAAATAGCCCTCAACTCCGAGATCCTGCCAGGACACCTGGCTGGAGCCTTGTAATTGTCCCAAGGCTCATGGGATACTTTTCACAGAAACCCCAATAGCCGCCTCACACTCAACAAAAGTTCAGCAGCCAAGAACTTTTTGTAAGAAGAAGGAAAAGCTTTATATTGCTTATATTTCCAACAACTTCAACTATTACAGAAACTGCATTTCACTATACTTACTAACATGTTATAAAAATAAAATGGTAAACTGAGAAAATGACATGAAGGCTGTGCTGACCAGTTTGTTGGAAGTATTTCAGAATTCATGTGAAAACCCCACACTGTACCCCAGAAGAGCATCAATGTACATAGTTAACATTCAATTAAAATTAAAAAAAAAAAAAGAAAAAAATCAGTTTATTTTTTACAGATCTAGGGAAAGAACAAAACATATAGGAATGAAATCCAAGTCTTAGAGGACGTCAGAAAGGAAATTTTAGTCTTTCTTGTAGAGCATAGCTGCTCAAATTAGCATACAATCATCTTAGCCCAATAAGGCTGCTTTTTAAAAAGTTGTAAAAATATCAAGGCAAGAAATGATGAAGAAAAGAAAATTAGATGTAATAAAAGTAAGAGATGGGGTGACAGATTGTATGTGCCTCCCTTTCATTTGTTGTCAAAAGTTTACCATGGTTCTTTTACTTAGTGGTCAGTTATGTATTGCTGGGTAAAAAACATAAAATATCAGAAATTAGTGCCTTAAAACTATACTATACTTAATACTAAACTTAATACTATACTTAAAACTATAACTGTATTTGCTCACAATTCTGTAGGTTGGAAATCTGAGCTGAACTGAACTGAGAATTTCTTTTACTCCACTAGTGTTGTCTGGGCTCATTGGTGTATTTTCAGACAATTCATTGTTCAGCTGGGGGCTGGCTGGTTCTAGGTGATCTCAGTCATGTATCTGACGGTGGTTGATGTTGGCTCCTGGCTGGGCTTCCGTTTCCAAGTGGCTTCTCATCTGCCAGTGGAGTAGATCAGGCTTCTTTACGTGACTGTGAAAGTGTTCCAAGAAAGTCACAGCAGAAGCTGCAAAGCATTTTCAGACTCAGCCTTGGAAGTCACACAATCCTTCATCACATTCTATTGGTCCAAGCCAGTCACAGGGTCATCCCAGCTTCAAATGATGGTGAAATAGAATTTACCTAAGATGGGAGGAGGGGCAAGTCACATTGTAAAGAGATAAGGTCACAGGGAGATGCAATGTACTGAAACTCATTATTGTTAACAATCTACCATATACAACATGATACATGTTACACCACCCTGAAACATATAAAAGGATCAGTGTTTTCTAACTCTGTGCTATTTCATGTGTGTTATTTGTGTTTCATCATATATAAGAATACATTCTAGAGTGGTATGTTCCTTCTACTCAATTAAGAAAAATATAATACAAAATGAAGGTATAATGAGCAGCACCTCCAACCTTGGCTTAGACCCGTATTCTTCTCCACAGCTACCATATCTCTTCTTTCATGTAAGAAGATTCTACCACTAACCAGCATTCTGAAATTTTTGTGTAGGAAACTTGGTTAAAAATAAATCTTTCAGTTTAACTTCTTTAGTCAGAGACTTTGTTTTAAGGCTATAGGGGAGATTGTTCACTTTAGAAGATTTTGGGGATGAACCTATAGATCTGGGGAGGATCTCCTGTCAGTGGATAGAATAGCAGTTCTCAACCTGTGGGTCATGACCCATAGGAACTGTGTGAAAGGCTCACGACATTAGGAAGGTTGAGAACCACTGGGATAGAAGATCTTTTTCAATTTATCTTTCTCTCTCTTTTTTTTTAAATTCCAAAGATTAAACATGTAAGTTTTGGTATGTGTGGTTTGCAATCAATTCAGAAGGATTTATTTGTAAATAATAACCTGGAGATGGAGTGTCCTGGATTAGTAGGCAGCATCACCTTCCCAAAAGCTCAGGGTTGAGTCCTTGAGGAGCAATTTTATAATCACAAGGTGGGGGGAACTTGAGCATAATAATGAACACAATATAAAAGATTCAACAGATAGAAGGGCAGAAAAGGAAAGGATCTGTCCTTCTATGAGCTGGAACATGATCTCCCTTGGTTCCATAGCTACCAGCAAGACAATTTCTTTAACCTCAATTTTATAGGCAAAAAAAAAATGCCCTGTAAGACAGAGAGGTTAGTAATGTATCTTTACATAGCTAGTAAGTGGTAAAGCTTTGATTTTGACTAAATTTCATTTGCCTGTCCAATTTCAATGTCCATGTGCTTTCTATTTTGTCAGGGTAATAGATTCATATTCACAAATAGTAACATCTCATTAAGAAAGTCATGTTCTTCAGGTCATACAGGGATCTTTTATTCTTTTACCATAGTTTAATTTGTGTTCTATAAACTCTTGAGTTCATGATGGTTCAAAGTACAAAGGCTGTCAAGATACCCTTGATGCGACAGATACTTGAATTTTATCCTGACTCAGTGTTTTTCTTTTCCTGTTTTTATCAGTGTAAGATCAGGGCAAAATAACATGCAAAATGCTGATCAGTCCATCTGCTTGATGCTTAGCTGCTAGGTAGGGAAAAAGATAAAAATGATTGCTAAAACAAATTTGCATTTTGTTCAAGACTCTTCAGATGCCTGTGTTATCTCTCTTCACCACTTTTCTACATGCCCTTCCACTCTCCCCTGGTTTTGAAAAGAATCCTCCTCAAATGAAGATAGCACAACAACCTGGGGAATTCAATTCACATAAGCATGAATAGCTCAGAAATTTCTTTGCAAGGAAGAGAAAAGGTCATCTTAGAAATGCTTTAATTGATTTTGTTCATTATCATTAGCAATTGGGGAAATTAGCAAAGAATTATCTTTATCACTTTTGTGTCTCTGTTTAATGTTCATCCAGGCTTCCACTCAGACTTTTTGATTGGATCTTTGTTTCATTAAAGAAAAGGTACATAAACCTGGGCAGTGATTTTGTTTCTACTTCATAAAATTGCTTAGTTTAATTATAAACACATTTGTTTCTCATTATAAGTTATGCATCTTAGATATTCTACATTAAATCTTTGCACAGCTTTCATGTAATGATAAGTCTTCCAATTTTCCTATCTTGATGTTATTTCTCCTATGAACCTGAAATAATGTTCACTGACTATGGACCACATTGAGAGAGAGAGGAAGTCTGCAATAATAATTAGGACTAGTGTTCTATGGAGTGGTTACCATATGACTGGCTCTGGGATAAGGCTTTCTATACCTTAATTCATTAAGTCCTTGCCATATACCTATGGGGTATATGCTATTAATTAATACCATTTGACAGATAAGGGTGCTAAGACATTGCCCAAAGTTAAATAGCTATTAATGATAGAATTTGGATAAGAAACTTATCCATCTGAAAATGCTCTACTCTTGTCTTACTTAGTCCATTTGGGCTGCCATAACAAAATATCATAGCCTGATGCTGGCTTCTGAATAACAGAAATGTATTTCTCACAGTCCTGGAGGCTGAAAAATCCAAAATCATGACACTGTTGGATTCCATAGCTGGTGAGAGCCCACTTCCTGGTTCATACATAACCATCTTATCACTGTATCTCCATATGGTGAGTAAAACAGAGGATCTCTTTAGGGTTTTTTTTCATAGAGGCACTATTCACATCCATGAAGGTTCTGCCCTCATGACCTATTTGCCTCTCAAAGTCTATCAGGTATCACACTGGGGATAAGGTTTCAACATGTGAGTTTTGGAGGGACACAAACTTTCAGTCTACAGTGTCTCTCAACTATTACACTTTCCTCCCTTGTGATTTTTTTAAATTAAACTTTGTATTTTGAAATAGTAGCGCTATAGGCAATTGTTAAGAAATAATATAGAAGGACACTGTATACTTTTTACACAGTTTCCCCAATAATAATAGCTTTAAAATTATAGTACAGTATCACAACTAGGATATTGACATTGATATATATATAAAATCAAGATACAAAACAGTTCCATCATAAGCATCCCTCCCGCTTCCCTCCTGTAGCCACACTCATTCCTAACCTCTCAACCACCAGCAACCCCTAACCTGCTATGCATTTATTAATCTTCTTATTTCAAGAATATTATATAAAAATTTAATCATGCAGCACATAAGCTTTGGGGAATGACTTTTTAAAACTGATCATAATTCTCTAAGGATTCATCCAGATTTTTGAGTGTGTTGATACTCCATTTTTAAATTGTTGAGTAGTATTCTGCGATATTGATGTATCACAGTTCATTTAATCATTCACTCATTGAAGGATATTTAGGGTTTTTTTTCCCATCTTGTGTCTATTAAAAATAAAGCTTCCATAAACGTTTATGTAAAAGTTTTTGTGTGAACAAGTTTTTCTTTCTCTAAGATAAATGGCCAAGAGTGCAATTGCTGTATCGTTTGGTAATTGTACATTTAGTTTTATAAGAAATTTCCCTCTGATTGGCCTTATCATTTTAAACTCCCACAAACAATGGATGAGTAGTCTAATTTCTCTGCGTCCTTACTAGCATTTGTCCTATTTTTTATTTTATCAATTCTAATAGATATCTAATGACATCTCATTGAGGTTTAAATTTGCATGTTTATAAAGATGCTGAACATCTTTTCTTGTGCTTTTTTGTCATCTTTGGTGAAATGTCTTTAGCCCATTTTTTACATTAGATTGTTTTTACTGTTGAGTGCTGAGTATTCTTTATATTATATATTCTACATCAATGCTTTTCAACCTTTTTTATCTCACAGTACACTTGAACCTACAGTTAAACTTCCACGAAACACTTAAATTATGTTTATCAAAAACAACAGTAATAAAAAAGAATATATCTACTGTGCTTTTAGCTTCTTTTGAAAATAATTTAATTAATGATCTTTAAAAGTCTTCATGGCACACCAGTTGAAAATTACTGTTTTAGATACCAGTCTTTTATTGGATATGTAATTTGCAGATATTTTCTCCCAATCTGTAGCTTTTCAAAATTTTCTTTGTAAGTCTTTTGCAAAGCAAAAGTTTGTTGTTATAATTTTGATAAGGTCCAACTTATCAATTATTTGTGCTTTTGGTATAAAATGTAAGAACTCTAGACTAGGCCTAGATCTTAAAGATTTTTTCCTATTTTTTTCTAAAAGCTTTAGTGTTTTATATTTTACATTTAGATTCATGATTTATTCTTAGTAATTTTTAAATGAGGTGTAAGGTTTAGGGAAATGTGCTTTTTTTTTATAATTGCCTAAAGATGTGCAATTGCTTTAGGAACATTTATCAAAAACTCCATTGAGTTGCTCTTTTACCTTTGTCAAAAATCATTTGGGTGGAAGGCTGGAGGTAACAATTAAAAGGAGAAGAAGGGAAAAGTGTCTGACTGTTTTCAGTGGGTGTATGTGAGGACTTCATGTGGGCAAAGCCTAAGTGATCTACAAGATGACCAAAATGGTGATAGGAACCCCCAGGCCTTCTACTCCACAGAGATACTGACTTAACATCAGCATATGGACCTGATTGCCTTTGTGAGAAATCTAGGAATCATGTAATAGGTTAATAGATCCCGGGTGGGTACAAAGTGGAGAAGTGCTCCAAAATAGTTCAAAAATTGTTGTGTTTACTCACCATAGCCCCCTCCCTGGTTGGCACAACTGTGGCCTGATTAGGAGAAAACTCTCCACTCACAGATTCTCTCTTAGCAGGAAAAGGGAAGCTTGTAATGTTCATTCAATGTTCTGAGTTTTCAGGGAGCTGCCAGAAGTACTGGTTTCTAGTTCACCTGACACAGAGCACTAAGGAGAATGGGCACAGTTTAGATGCCTGCGGACTGCTAAAGGCAAAGTGAACAAAGCAACTTTTTTTTAGCATTGAAGAGACAACATTACTATGAAAAAACATCAAGGATAGAAAAAGATTATGAAGTCCTTGAAAAGAAACAGGAGCAAAATTTTTACCTTGGAATATATGTGCACAAACCCAGAGAAGACACATCCCAAGAAAAGGTTTCAAAGGGCCTCAGAATCTCTAGCTTGACTGATTGGTACAGGCCTTTCCTGAATTACGTTAGTCAGTAATGACCAGGAGAGGTGGGTCTTTTCCAAATACTTAAATTTCAAGAGATTACAAGACATTAAAAAAAAAAAAAAGGAAATATAGTCCCAATCAAAGAAGCAAACTAGGTCTTCAAAATCTGATCCTCCCAAAATGGAGATCTATGAATTATCTGACAAAGAATTCAAAATGACTGTTTTAAAAATGCTTAATGAGCAAGCAAAAAGATAACACAGAAAGACTACTAACCCAATTCAGGAAGATGATCCATGAATAAAATGAGAATATCAACAAAGAGATACTAATGTATAAAAAGGAACCAAGTAAAAATTTTGGAACTGAAGAATACAATAATTGAATTGAAAAATTCACTAGAGGCATTTAAGAGAAGACTTGATCAAGCAGAAGAAAAAATCAGTAAAAGTCAGTAAACTTGAAGATGTCATTTGAAGTTGAGGTAGAGGAGAAAAAAGAAAAATAGAAGAAAAGTGAAAAAAACATGAGGAATTATGGAACACCATCAAACAGACCAATGAACATTATGGCAATCATAGAAGGAGAAGAAAGAGGAAAGGAGCAGAGAGACTAACTGAAGAAATAAAATAATAGCCCAAAACTTAAGAAATTTGAGTGTAGGGAAAGGAACATACAAATTTAAGTGCCTCAACAAATTTCAACTAGAAGAAACTCAAAGATACCAATACCACAACACTTTACAACCAATTTGTCAATAGTCAGATAGAATATGTATTATTTTTCAATTAATTAAAAGCTAAAAGTGTTTAGATTGTGGTATACATCATAATGTTTTGGAATGGTGAAATCAAGTTATTTAACATGCACATTACCTCACATTTTTGTGTATGTGTGTAGTGAGAACACTTAAAATTTACTCTCTTATCAATTGTCTAGTATGTAATATATTATTAGCTATAAGTACCATGATGTACAATAGAACTCTTGACTTTATTCCTTCTTTCTAACTAAAATTTTGTGTTATTTGACCAACTGCTCTCCAATCCCAAGTTTCTGGTAACCACCACATTATTCACTGAGTTTGGCATTTTTAGATTTCATATATAAATGAGATCATTCAGTGTTTCTGTACCTATAGTATTTCACTCCACATAATGTTCTCCAGGTTCATCCATGTTGTTGAAAATGACATTGCTTCTATTAAAACTTTTAAAATCAATACATAATATTTTACACATTTATGGGGTAAATGTGAATTTTTTTACATGCATCAAATATATAATATCAAGTCAAAGTATTTAAAGTGTTCATCACTTTCATCACTGTTTTGATCACTTTTATATGTTATGAGCAATTCAAATTCTCTCTTTTAACTTCTTTGAAAATACAATTTATCGTTATTAACTATACCCATTTTACTCTGTCAAACAGTAGAGCTTATACCTTTTGTCTAACTGTGTGCTTGTACCTGTTAACCTACCTCTCTTCGTCCTCTTTCCCACCCACCTACTCTTCCCAGCCACTAGTATCTATCATTTTACTCTCTACTTTATGAGTTAAAGTTATTTATAAGTTTACATAGAAATTGAAATTTTGTTCTGCCAACTTTCTTCTGTTGGCAATTTTTAAACCCTTTTATGCAACCTACCCTTCCCCCAACTCAAACCATATTTTTCTGTTTCCTGCCTGTTAGCTTCTTTATCTCCCATTATCTTCCCTGGGACCTTTTAGCACTGCTGCAAACCAGGCTGATAGACAAATTGCTGTGATTGGGAAAAAATGAATGATTTTAACAATGGATTTCTAGAGATAATGTGTCCATGATCCATATCTTCCTAATAATATCTTAACAATGTGAGTCTATCTAAGCTTGAGCTTGCCATTCTTCCTCCCAGAAAAAGCTACCCTTCCTCCAGTGCCGAGTAAGCTTCACCTTTGTCTTGAATTGGATGTAATTCTGTTTCAAGGGAGAATCTTGGCTAGACAATTTTTTAGCATACATTCTAGGTCTATAAGTCCATGACAGTATTGCTCATCAAACAGAAGCATACTATGATGTTAATTACAGTGGTTCTCAACCTTCCTAATGCCACGACCCTTTAAGACAGTTCCTGTGGGTCGCAACACACAGGTTGAAAACCGCTGATTTAAAAGAATATTTTCCTATAGTGACACTTAGTATGCCTTAGCAGCTTGGTAGTTCCAACAGCCTCCTAATTGCCAAGCAGTGATTATAAACTTCTTCATAAATAGAAGCACTGAATTTCTTTCCTCTCTCGTTTTTCTTTTTTGCCTCAACTAATATTGAGCAAGCACTAGATCCTAGAGTGATAGAAAAACACTGTGAGCAACAATATGGATAAAACCATTTATTTCTATAAACTTTAAAGATTCACATTCTATAATAGAGATACTTATTCATAAAATAAGAGGATAGAAACCAAAACCTCAGTTGTAAATGTGATGAGTCTTTCTCCTAATATTAGAGAGAGCCATAGGACTATCACATGCTACTTAATCTACTAGATGCTTTGCTATGTTCTCTCTCTTAATCTCCTCACAATAACCCAATGGGATAGGTCTTATTTTACCTATTTTTATAGCTAATGAACCTGAAGTAATATGACCATAACCACATAGCAAATAATTGGAAGAATTAGGGTTTGAAACTAAATCTGTCTGATTCCAAATCTTGGGTCCTTTTCATTACACTTAACATTCTCATTTTCTTAACAGTAAATTCAGAGAAGGGATAAATACCCCCTTATTGGGCAATAATGGGAGTGTTCATGGAGGAGGTACCTTATAACTCAGGGCCTGAAGGATGGTCAGAGTTCTTGGTAAGTGGAAGGAGCTAGGGAGAGAGAGTAGAGGCCATAGGAGTGCAATGTAGGAACAAAAACAACAAAAAGTACAGAATTCTGGATATAGCGGATATAACACATAAATCTGTCTTCAAATTGAAGCATGGGATTGTTTTTACCATTATAACATTTCTACAGGACTTAGTGGGACATCAAAAGGAAAGGTGATGTGGGACTAAAACATATAGTACTGTGAATGACGGGCTGAGAAGTTTATACTTCATCTGAAGTCAACCTTCAGTGAAAGTTTTGGTAGATTAAGTTATCATTAATACACTGAGTGAATGAGTGAATGGTGATTTCTGGGTTGCCATCCTCCTGTGTAGTTTCTCTCCCACATTGATCCTGGGTTTGTCCATGTGACTTGTGCAACTGGTCAGTGGAACATCAGCAGATATGATGCAAGCAAAGGCTTAATAAGGGCTGCTGCCTCCACGTAGGAAACATGAAAAGGCCATGTGAAAGAGGGTACTGCAGCGTACTTCAGTTGACAAATGTAGTTAGCTAAGTCATTTTGGACCATCTACCCTAGTCAAGCCTCTTGTGTGATCCCAAAGTTTCTCCAAAGAAGACCGGCGTACGGCCTACAGATATATATCCCATTTGACTTCTAATAATACTATGAGACCAATATAGCAGGAATTAATATTTCTAGTTTATTGTGGACTTAATGAGGTTAAATGAGTTGATTCATTCACTCCCATAGCGTGAATCATCATGCAGATAAAGCTTCTAAATCACTTCTATCAGAGATTACTTCAGTATCCTTCTCACTAGTCTCTGAAGCTCTTGAAAACTTCAGCATTCTTTTCGAAAGTACAGATCTAATCAAGTCATTCTGCTATTTAAAATCCATGATTTCTCATTTTATCTTCAGCTCCCAGCATGATATTTGGCACAGTTTAGGAGCCCACAAATATTTGCTGAATAAATGAGCAAATTATTGAATTAATGCTAGTAACAAATGATTGAGCTGTAATATAAATCTAGATCCCCTTATTTTGAATATATAAAGAGATAGTTTAGGAAATTCCACACTTAGACACAGACTGAACATACTAGTGTATAGAAGATACAATAGATCAAAGAGGTATTATACAATCAGGATCTGCTGTTGTTTAAAACCAGGTTTTGGGTGGTGCCTGTGACTCAAAGGAGTAAAGCACCAGGCCCATAAGCCGGAGGTGGCGGGTTCAAATCCAGCCCTGGCTAAAAACTGCAGACAAACAAACAAACAAAACCAAACAGATTTCTCTGACAAGACCAAGTGTTTCAATATCCAAAACCAAATATAAAAAATAAAAATGTAGAGATGTAAGATGAAATTCAACAGAGCAGAAAAACCCAGAAGTCACTGTCATTTTTTTAAAGGAAAAGGGATAATTTCTTCATACCTCTTGAATTGCTAGCAACGTTCACCCTAAAGTTACTTGGTTTAGTGGCCTGTCGAAAAGAATTACCTAAATAATTACTAATTTCTGTTAGCTAATGGTTAACATTTCTAGAAGACAGTGGAGCTAACGGACTGATTTCTTGCAAAAGCATCAAGCTTAGAATTAGAAAATCATCAGTTCTAATCACACCTTTCAGGATAGCCATAGAGGTTTTATAGATAATTTCCAAGAAACAAAAGTTAATGTCTTTTTTTCTTTTAAGAGATGGGGTCTTACTCTATCACACAGTCTGAAGAGCATCACTGTTCAATGTAGGCTCAAACTCTTGGATTCAAGAAATGCTCCCACCTCAGGCTCCTAAGTAGCTAGGACTACAGGCATGTAACACCATGCTTGACCAAATTTTAAAGTTTTTTTTATAGACGCAGAGTTGCCTAGGCTGGTCTTGAACTCCTGACCTCAAGTGATGCTCCTGCATCAGTCTCCCAAAGTGCTGGGATTATAGAAATGAGCCACCATGCCCAGTCTAATTTCTTAAGTCAAATTAAAGGGCATCTCCAAACCTAATTATTCACAACCTACTTCAAGTGGTCTGTGAAAGGCCTTCTGAGTCCCACGTTCAGCTGGATATGCTGAATATGAGTTAGCAGATATGCAAATTGTTCTTAGGGATAAAGACAACATTAATAACAGGAATAGATACTAATTATTGTCTAGTTAGAGCTTTGCCAGCCAATGAAGTAAACTTTTTCATGCATCATCTCATTTAATTCGGACCCCTATCTCTATAATATTAGGTACTATTATTATTCCTATTTCATAAATGTGGCTTTGAGGTGCTAAGTAACATAAACATGGTCACACTAAAATTAAATGGTGACTTGAATTCATTCTGTTGAAGTAACTGTAAAATCTGCATTCTTAATGACAGTATACTATTAGAATCTCTCAGGCTACTGTTAATACATATAATTCCTCTCTGCATTTGGGAACTAAGAAAATGGAAGCCAGGCCTCAGGGTCAAACACCCAAGGAACATTCACATTTTATTGTGTCCAGAGTTAGATTTCTTTCAGCACCTATACAGTTCTTCAAAGGACTCACAGACAAAAAGGGAAAATACCTCATGCATAAACTCCACTGGGTAGAAAGATGTAAGTGATAATTATCTTGTCATTTGGCACTGCTTTTATACGCCTCTGTATAGTTACTTGAATTTTATGTATCATTTCTTTAAGATTTTTTTATAGACCACTGAGCATCTAAAGAAAAAAATGAGGGGGGTGGTATAGGGAAAGACATAGAATAGAGTTCTTTCTTTTAAAGTAAAATAAATGCCCATGGAAAGTTTCTTGACAGACAAATTACTGCCAATCAGCAATGAAACATTAAATTCTAAATCAATGAACCTTAGTGGCTCCACAATATCCAAAAATTTTTTTCAGTGCTAATATTATGGTTATTAGTGGTACTGTCATGCCTTCCCAATGTTAGCTTCAAGTCAATCCTACATCTGAAAGGCTATTACAAATAGGGAATGGCTTTTCAGAAAAGATACTAGCTTTCTGGAACCTCTTTGAAAACGTTAACAATTTCTTGTTTCCACTTTTCCATTGAATGATCTATCTCTCTCTCTCTCTTTTTATGATTTTATTAATTTTTTTTTTTTTACAGTTTTTGGCCAGGGCCAGGTTTGAACCCACCACCTCCACATATGGGGCTGGCACTCTACTCCTTTGAGCCACAGGCGCCGCCCACTGTCTATCTCTTAGTACTAACTGAAAACTGGCTCTGCAGTAAGGATGCTGATTCCCGTATAGTTCTCCCAAGTAGAAGCTGTTCATTATTCTGAACAAAATGTACTTCAAAATTAGGCCATAAGATAGAAATTTTTCTTACTCTTCAGTAAGAAAAGGTTCAGTGCTTCTCCCAGATCATCACTCCTTCTCAAAGTGTATATATTTCAGCCTTATCATACTTCATTCCTATATATCCTTTTGTTGTTGTTGTTGAGATAGAGTCTCACTTTCTTGCCCCAGTAGAGTGGCATGGCATCACAGCTCATAGCAACATCAGACTCTGGGCTCAAGTGATCTTCTTGCCTCAGCCTTCCAAGTAGCTGGGACTACAGGTGCCTGCCACAATGCCAGGCTGTTTTTTTATAGACAGGGTCTGGCTCTTCTCCAGCTAGTCTCAAACTCCCAAGCTCAAGCGATGCAACCACCTCCCAGAGTGCTGGGATTACAGACATGAGCCACTGCACAGGACCTTCCTATTTATTCTTATCAATATCAAAAATTCAGTCTTATAGTTTAGTCATTCCCAATCAGTCATCAGACTTTGTTATTTAACCAATGGTCAAATGCCTACACCAAATCCCTATTCTTCCTTTTCTCTATAAGAGAATGAGTTTCTACTTTTTCCTCGAAACACAGGAAGAGATGATTTCATACTCAACTTCAAGAATCAGTTTGATTGGCAAGGCCAATCATTATGCCTTCCTAATAAATAATTGGATAAGAGAAAGAAATATGAAATCCTTTTGGCTAATTATTAAGAAATGCAATTTTGGGTTTGCTATTGGATGTTATCACACCTAGTTGAAAGCTCTGGAAGTGTGCTTATTTCTAAATGATGAGATTATGGCAGCTTTTATTTCCTTTTTTGTACTTTCCCTCCACACTCCCCCAATTTTCCATGATATTTCCATAAAGAAAAATCTAAAAAACTTTGAAAAGATATTCATTTGATTCTGCTACTAGCTATGATAGATTAACAGGCAAATCACTAATCCTTACATTTTAGAAAAATAACTAGAAAACTGGGCAAAAGCATCTGAAGGAATGACTATAGATATTAGATTAGAAGGCAGGACCATGATTCTACAGGTAATATGAAACTGAGAGAAGGAAAGAAATCAGGTAAGCCTGCCTAGGGCAATTTCCAGACTGTGATACAAAGCACGTAAAGGGAGGGAACCCAAACAGAACATGGTTATCCTACTGAGTTAAAAATACATAGACATTAGACAAGGAGGCAAAGGCAACCTCTGTTTGCACAGCTAAGTATCAGAGAGAAGGAAGCTCTGAAAGAGAACATTCAGAAAAACTATAGAAAAGTTCCATTGGATATTTGGTGGAGTACTAATTTGTGCAAGTATGGAAAGAACTTACCAAAGGCCAGGAGGGAAAACCACCAGAAATGAATAGGCAGAAATATTTGTGAAGCTCTTACAGGGCTAGGCATACTTTGTTGTGTTTCCACCAGTC
Source organism: Galago senegalensis (assembly GCA_963575145.1). NCBI lineage: Eukaryota > Metazoa > Chordata > Mammalia > Primates > Galagidae > Galago > Galago senegalensis. The sequence continues at coordinate 4,412 of CAUYTI010104412.1, read as the reverse complement.
AGAGGTGAAAGACCTCCAGATATCCAGGCATGGTTTTAGAATTATTGTTAAATCAGGTCTAGACATAAGGCTGCTATAAACCCATTATATGTTTAAGAGCAAGCCTTGAATGGACCCAATTCCAAGTAACTTAAATGCAGGTCAGAGCAAAATGTAACACTATGTAAATGAATAAAACAAAATCTACTGAACAAAATAAAATCTAATATATTGAAAAATCTAATAAACAAGGACCAGAAGTCCAAAGAAATAGCAAAATATGATCTGTAACCAGGAGAAAAGAAAAATCATTAACAGATATACACCTGAAAAATATACAGATAATGAAACTGGTAGAATAGAACTGTTAGACAGCTGTTAAAAAATGTTTGATATGTTAAAGAAGGCAGAGGAACATGAGCATTCTGAGGAGAGAAATGGAAGACGGAAAAAGGAAAGTAAATAAAGTTGATATAGGTGTACAAAGTGATACCTAAAATGAAAAATACATTAAAATAGATAAAAACAGATAGATTAGAGGAAAGTTGAAAAATTGTAGTAGGAGTCATCCAAAATGAAGCACATAAAGAATAAAAAAAGACTGGATCCGAGAGTAATCTAGCTGCAACATCTGTCACCCCACTGATTGCCAGGGTTGATTCAGCTGATCTGGGGGGCTACAGTGCCTGCTTCCTCCCTCTCCACTCCATGTGCATCCCTGTCAAAGCTGTGTACCCAAGTCAAAGAGGACAACATTGCCAGATCATTCTTTGGTCAAGGGAATATAAGTAGTTGTATACCTTTGCTAGACCCTCCAAATAAGTTCTCATGAAGAAAAAAGATGATAGAAAAAATAAAAATAAACAGAGCATCCATCAGCAAGCTATGGGACAACATGAAACAGTCTAAGATACGTGCAAAGTGAATTTCAGAAGAAAGGGAGAGACAGAAAAGATATTCAATAAAAAATGATGGCCAAAGAATTTTCAAATTTAATGAAAATTATAAATCTGCATAGACAAACTCAATGAATTCTAAGTAGAAGCTATCCAAAGAACACTCCAAAAGGCACAGCACAATGAAACTGTTGAGAACCAGTGATAAAAATCTCAAAAATGAAGGAAGATATGTACAGAGGAACAAAGATAAGGATAAGAATAACAATGGACTTCTCATGAGAAACTGTGTTAACCAAAAGGTAATGGATAGAAATCATTCGGAGCCAAGATGGCAGACTGCAGCCAGCTTTTTGCAGAAGCTTCCCTCTAGAAAGAGGCTTAAAGGACAGAGGTTTAGCAAGTTAGCTGATGGTTTGGAGCAGAGCCAAGAGAGAAGACTGAAGAGCGCACTTCAACCTTCCTGAGGTGAGCTGCGACCCCCAAAATACAACCAAAAGGTACAAAATCCACCACCAAGCAGACAGAAGTCCCCTCCCCCACAACAAGGGCTCGCAGTTTACTCCATGCAAACAAGCAAGCAAAGTTCAAACGTCCTCCCACTCTATCCCATGGGAGAGACCCCCTAAAAACTGGACCTCCTACCCCTGCTGGCGTGCCACGGCACCCTCTGGCCAGGTATAAAACTGTAAAACTGTATAAAACTGTATATATTCCTCACCGGCAACATTGAACTCTGAGGAGTCCCCACCCACCCACTCTGAGGTCTGGAGGTTTGTTACCTAGGGAGTCCAGATTCTTGGGCATCTCCTTGAGAGAAGTGGAGGGGGAAAGGGCTGGTGCTGTTCTGTGCTGACTGTGGTACAGGCGTGAGGAGAAGAAAATCAGCTCAGAGGATACCAATAGAGCAACAGTGGCATCCTGAGCTGCAAACTGACGCCATTCCAGCCCCGTTTCTCTGGGAAAACAGAGGTTTAAGAAAGCAGCCACAGGCAAAATGCAGAGAACTTTTGTAAGTAAAGTATAAGCCCTCAGGGTCTAATCCCCCTGAGATAAAGGCAGTGGGTGGGCAGAGGCTAGAATTGACACCTGAGTGTAAATTGCTATTAGTCTGCTGCTCAGAGCTGAATGCAAGGAACTACAGAGAAATCTAGCTGGACAGAAGCCTAATTTAAAAATGCAAGGCCCCCCTGCCAAATTCAGATTTCTGGCTGATTTTGCCAGTTGTAAAGTCCGGGAGCAGTGGCCTACTGGAGTGAACAGGGTCACAGACCTGGGGGATTACGAGTGACTGGGTGCACGGTGGGTATTAACCTTCTGAGACTAACCCATTTGCTGGGTGGGTCCCTTTGCCCTCACGGAGTGGGGCGGGTCCAAAACTGCTTGCTAGAGTCGAACAACTCACGAGAGGCAGAGGTGATCTCTGTCCCAGGCTCCTGCTCTAGGCAGGCCCCAAACTGCTTGCTAGTGCCGCAGGCATCCCATGGGCAGTGGTGGAGGAGTTCTCTGTAACAGGTAGACCCAAAACAGCTTGCTAGAGACAAGCACACCCCTCGGGGGCCAGGGGAGGAGTTCTCTGCTGCAGGCACCCAAGCTGGGTGGGCCTAGAACTGCTTGCTAGAGCCACACATGCCCTGCAGGTGGTGGTGGAGGGGTCTACCACTCTGGGTGGGCCCAGAACTGTTTGCTAGAGCCACGGACATCCCACGGACGGAGGTGGGGGAGATCCCCGCTCCAGGCTCCTACACTGAGAGAGCACAGATCAGCTTGCTAGTGCTGCATGCGTCCAACAGGTGATAGTCAAGGCATCCTCCGCTCCCCCGAGCTACTCTGGTGAGGCTGAACTAGGACTGATTTGGTCGCTCGCATACCCTGAGTTAGGGCTGCCATTCCCCCACCCTCTGGCTGCTCCAGGGTGCTGAACTAGAACTGATCTAGCTACTATAGTTCCCCTGTTCCACCAGTTGCCCCAGAGGGGCTGAACTAGGACTGATCTGGCTGTTGCCAGTCTCCTGCTCCCCTGTTGCCCCGGCAGGCTGAACGAGGTCTAATCTGGCCATGCACACTCACATGCAGCTGCTACCATTCCGCTGCACCCCGGTTGCCCTAGCACCCGAGAACTGGGAGAAGACAACAGACATACTCTGCCTGTCTCTCCGGGCAACCAGAAGTAGCCACCAACTGAACGGTTCTGATAACGCCTCCAAACGAGGTAAACTCAGCATGGGGCGAAATCAGCGGAAAAACTCTGGCAACTCGAATAACCAGAGTAGATCAACTCCTCCAAGGGAAAATAGGGAAGACACAATTGAAGATGCCATCCACATGCAAATGGCTGGGATGTCAGAAATCGAGTTCAGAATGTGGATAACAAATAAGATTAACAGAATGGAAGAAAGGAAGAAATTAGGAGTTTAAGAAATTATTCAAAAGATGTTTCAAGAACTCAACAATTTCAAAAATAAAATGATCAAAGATTTTGAAACACTGAGACAAAAGGTTGCAGTCCTCAAGGATCTGAAAGACATGGTGGAATCCCTCCATAACAGAGTGGAACAGGCAGAAGAAAGGATCTCTGACTTTGAAGACAAAGCTTTTGAAGAAGCCCAGGAGCGCAAAGATCAAAAGAAATGGAGAGTAAAAGCAGATCTCACTCTCAGAGAACTCTCAGATAATTTGAAGAAAACTAATATTCGCCTTATAGGAATCCATGAAGGAGATGAAGTTGCTTCACAAAACACTGAGGCTCTTCTTCATGAAATTATAAAAGAACTTTCCAGATATGCCAAGAGATTCTGAAATTCAGATAGCAGATAGTTTCAGAACCCCAGCATGACTCAACCCGAACAAGACATCCCCCAGACACATCATAACTAACTTCACCAAAGTTAAGATGAAAGAGAAAATTCTGAAAGCAGTCAGACGTAAGAAATCCATAACCTACAAGGGGAAGAGTATTACGATAACTGCAGATCTCTCAGCTAAAATCTTTCAGGCTAGAAGAGGATGGTCATTGACTTTTAATCTCCTAAAACAAAATAGCTTTCAACCCAGGATCCTGTATCCAGCTAAACTGAGTTTCATCTATGATGGAGAAATTAAATACTTTTATGACATTCACATGTTGAAGAAATTTGCCATAACTAAACCAGCTCTCCAGGAAATTCTCAAACCTATCCTCCATAATGACCAGTCCAATCCTCCACCACAAAAGTAAGTAAACCCACCCATAAACTTTTGATCAAATTCCAACTTCGACAATGGCAAAAGGATTCAAAATGTCTACTGGACTTTCAATTCAAGCAACTCGATGTCCAAAATTTTACCAGGCTTATCAATAATTTCTATCAATGTGAATGGCTTACATTGTCCTCAAAAGAGGCACAGATTGGATGACTGGATACAGAAACTCAGACCAGACATCTGCTGCATTCAAGAATCGCACCTTACTTTAAAAGATAAATATAGACTCAGGGTGAAGGGATGGTCATCTATATTCCAGGCTAATGGAAGGCAGAAAAAAGCAGGTGTTGCAAT
>CAUYTI010104410.1:0-15542 GCA_963575145.1 Galago senegalensis | reverse complement strand
CCCCTGGGCAGAGTGCCGTGGCATTACAGCTCACAGCAACCTCCAACTCCTGGGCTCAAGCGAGTCTCCTGTCTCTGCCTCCCAAGTAGCTGGGACCACAGGCGCCCGCCACAACGCCCGGCTATTTTTTGGTTGCAGCCGTCATTGTTGTTTGGCGGGTCCGGGCTGGGGATTTGGACCTGCCACCTTAGGTGTACGTGGCTGGCACCTTAGCCGGTTGAGCTATAGGCGCCAAGCCATGAACAGAAACTCTTAAAGGAAAGATATACTAATGGACAATAAACTCATGGAAAAAATAACACCTCTAATCATTAGGGAAATGTAAATCAAATGAAATTTCTACAAAAATGTCTCATATTAAAAAGTCCCAAAGCAATACGTACATATATAGATGCAGAGAGAAAGGAACTCTTACACACTGTTAGTAGGACTGCAAACTAGTACAACCTCTGTGGAAAAATATATGGAGATAACTTCAGAGAACTCAAAATAGACCTACCATTTGAGCCCCCAATCCCACTGTTGCATATATACCGAAAGGAAGAAAGGCCAGTTATATAAAGATGGACACCTGCCTTGAATTTTGTTATAGCAGAACAATGCACAATCAGAAACATAGGGAAACGTCCCCAGTGTCCACCAGTACATGAATAGATTAATAAAATGTGTGTGTGCATACTGTGGAGTACTACTCAGCCATAAAGAAAAGTGGCAATCTAGGATCTTTGTGGGAACTTGAGACTGTTCTTCTAAATGAAATATCACAGGCATGGAGAAGCAGACATACGTGCGCAGCACCAGGTTGGAGCTGATTGATTAGCACTTAAGTGCACATATGGAAGTAAATATCAGTGAAAATCCAGCTGGGGGAGAGGAGGAGGGAATGGGTAAATTCACACTCATTGGGTATGGCGCACACTGCGTGGGGGCCACACTTACAACCTTGACTCAATTTGTACAAAAAACAAAGTATGTAAACAAAACACAAGTATGCCCTAATATCCTTAAAGAAAGTTTGTAGTTTTTATTATGAAAGTTTATTTATGAAAGGTCTTTTAATGTGGTTGTTAACATTCTGAACCTGAACCTTTCATGCATTCTTTCCAATGAATACTTGCCAAGTGTCTACCATGTTATAGCAGGTAAAGAAACAAAAAGAATGAAATATGAACCTTGTTATTGAGTGAGATGGAAAACACAGGAATCTATACTACATAAAATCGTAAAAAAGGGCTGTGGTAAAGTTATCTATGAGGTGTCCTGGGCTGTGTAGGAGAGAACTACCAAGTCTTGTTGATTGGGGAGTGGATGTGTGACAGGAATGACCTCATAGAGGAAGCGGCATTTGAGGCTGCCAGTAATTCTGTAGGTTGAGAATGGAAGAAGGGTATTTTAGAAGATGGACCAACATGCTGAGGAGTGTGATTATGCATGCTATGATTTTAGGGAGACATGTGGTGCTATTTGTTAGAAAATTTAGGAGTGGTCCTAATTTGGGATGGAAAATGGTTATTAAGCTTTTTTATTTTTGGAAACAATTTTGTCCTGTTGCCTGGGCTAGGGTGCAGCCCCCATGCATAACTCACTGCATCCTCAAACCCTGGGCTCAAGTGATTCTCCTGCCTCAGACTCCTGAGTAGCTGGCACTATATGTGCATGCCACTATACCCAACTGACTCTATATTTTTTGTAGTGGTGGAATTTCACTTTTTCTCAGCTGATCTGGAACTCCTGGCCTCAAGCAATTTTCCGCCTCCCATAGTGTTGGGATTACAGTTGTGAGATAATACACCTGGCTAGTTATTAAGCCATGTGTGTGTGTACATTTTTTCTTCATATAGGAGAACAGTTTACTTGGAGTTTTAATGGTAGATCATTTTTAAGAAAAATATATGGAAAGATAAGCATTGGAACTAAAGAATGAGCATGAAAACATGTACTTGTCACCGAGGGAAAGGTAAAGGAGGCCTCTTTAGACAAATACAAAAGGAATTATTAGCAAGGAAGAGGGGTAGATATTTGAAATATAAGTGATGAGGAACTGGCTACTGGGATAGGAAATAGTATAGTTGGCAGAAAAAGAATAATTGATGGAGTGACTAGTTGGGAGCAGATGGGAATGTCGGGAATGTAGATCTAGTTAGTCCAGGGGGAGATGAGCATGAGGAAAGAGCAGAGAGCAGGGAGAATTATTAAAAGTGGAAAGAAGAAGGAACTTACATGTGATGGCTGTGATGTTCTCTATGAATTAGAGAGCGTGAAATCATCACAGTTTAGAACATCTCTTCTGTTTAAATATCCCAGGATCATAAATGGAGGAAGTCCCCACCCATCCAGCGTAATCTATAGTTGATGCGTGGCGTGGCAGAAAGCTGAGAAGGCTAGGAAGTAGCAACGTAGTATGTTCTTTCAGTAGAAAAATTTTTATACAAACAAAATATCAAACAACACAATAATGTTATTTAAAAATGCAATTGTAGGGCAGCGCCTGTGGCTCAAAGGAGGAGGGCACCAGCCCCATATGCCAGAGGTGGCAGGTTCAAACCCAGCCCCTGGCCAAAAACTGCCAAAAAAAAAAAAATGCGATTGTTAAACAGCATGATGACTACATTTAGTGATGGTATATCGTATTTTTTAGAAGTGCAAAGATAGTAGATGTTAAGTGGTCTCACGGTAAAAATGATAACTGTGTGAGGTAATGCATTTGTTTGTTAGCAAGATTTAGCTGTTTCATAATGTGTACACAAGAGCCATCCAGAAAGTATCCAGCCATGGAGTATGAAAAATAGAGACATGAATGGCTGGATACTTTCTGGACAGCTCCCATGTACTTCAGAACATCGGGTTGTAAGTGATAAATGCATGCAATTTTATCTTCCAGGAAAACAGTGCAGTTATTGCTAATATATGAATATTTCATCTTATTTAGAAACACTAAATGTATTGCTGGGTTTAATTTTTAAAGTTTTGTTACTACATAAATTAAAAAAAGGTTCATGTAGGTAAAATTATTAATTGAGCTAATTATTAAATGTTTAAAATTTTGCAGTATATTATTTTTTAACCCAGGATTCTTAAAATTTTAAGTGTCAAGAGCCCAACAAGAGCTCAAGCTTAAGCAGTAAAGCAAAACTTGAAGAGGAGGGTGGATTTATTAAGTCAGTGGAACTCCAAGGCAGCCTGACCCAGGTCTGCCTGTGTGTGGGAGCCCTCGTGGTGGTGTCAGCGTCCTCTTCCTGCTCCTTAGTTTGCTCTCCTTCCATCCACCGTGGCCTCATTCTCAAGGAGGCTTTTTCTGCTCTGTGGTTACCGACAACCCCAGGGCAATGTTATTATCATGGCCCACTATCTGGAAAGAAGATAGACTCCTCTCTATCACTGGTGTGGTAAATATCCTAATAGACTCTTTTTGTGTTCTCCCGGTGTCAGTTTTCCATCCTTAATCTATCACTGTCGCCAAGAGCCAGGGTCACAATTCACCTAGTCTAGAGCTTGGGTTATTTTTTGAAGGAGGTGAACATGATTGTGAGTTGGAAGAGTGATGGCTCTTTAACATTTTGGCACATTTCCTTCCAATCTTACGTGTGCATGTCTGTCTGTATGCTTTGTGTGCTCATATTAATGAAATAATATGTGAAATCTGTGAAAAACCAAGCAGTCTAATGAAAGCCTTGTATTGAAATCAAGATTCCTTAGAAGGGAGTTAGCCTTTGATTACTTATATAAATGAGTCTTAACAGCTTTTTTAGTTTATGGTTTCATAAAGATAACTTTAGAAGCCTTTCCTCCCAAGAGTAAAAGTGTTTGCCCTGTACATATCATGGTATTTTGAGGCCCTCACAAAAATGGAGCAACTGTGCAAGTGTCAATTGCAGTGGTAGCTAAAACAAAAAGAAACAACAACTCTCTCACCTCCTGGGTTTCTCCTCTGATTATGAAAGTGATGTGATGGAAGGGTAAGTACAGCTGGCTTTGGGGTCAGGCAGATCTGGACTGTTAATATTTTGGGAAGATTCAAAATAGAGTCCTGAATGTGGTGCTAGATTCTTAGTAGGTGCTTGGTACATGATGGCTGTTATTATTCTTAGTGGTGAGCATGAATCTTTTATGATGCTACCAAACAGTGGATGTAAATCAGGGAGTCTTGGGTTTTAACCCTAATTTTTTCAGTAACCACTGTGTAATGTTTTCAGTAACCACTGTAAACAATGTGTAAAATTACTCAACAGCACTGAATCTTTGTTTTCTTCCCTGTTTAAAAAAAAAAAAAAAGAGATGGCTTAGAGATCTTGTCAAGCTCTAAATTTCTATTATTTAATGAGGTAATTTATGTTACAGAAAGATATAAAATAGGTAGTACACTGGTAGTACACTGCCAAGACAATAATGTTATCTTGATGAAAAACAGGTCTTGGTTTGAATTCCAGATCTGTGCCCTCCAGTTGTGTGAACCTGGAGGCATCACTAAACCTGTGTCCTCAAGGAGACAAAAGCTGAAGAATGGCAACGACAACAACTAGCACGAAGTTTAAAGATAAAAATGCACTTGATTTACATTCAGTGAAGTTTTGACTGGTTTCCTTAAAGTCCTTTGCAGCTTCAAAGTTTGATCTTTGGGTTATTTTTGCTGTGTGGATATTTATTTGGCTCATCAGTTTCCTTTCCAGTAAATTCTACCTAGGAAGAGTGCCGTAAATGATAAATGTATAGCTGCTTTCACCACAGCTGCCCACAACCAGCTTCCATTTGGGACCATCTAGTCATCCAGGGAAGGAGATTCGTGTGGACCTTTCTGTAAGTTAAGTAGTTAACTGCTTACCAAAGTTAGGCTTAATAGTAGATGGTGCTGGAATATACCTGGGAAGAGGTAGATTAGGCCAGCAAAAAAGAAGTATGCAAACTTACAAAAAAGAAAATCCTGACTTGGCATTTAGAAATGAGCTGTGGATTTGGGGTTTACTGAGAGTCCCACAGTCAAGCCATATACCACTTATGATTATCGTCAACATCAAATAATAAATGCAGGCCTTTTAGCATAGTATATTCTGTATATATTATTACTACTATTGTTATTTTTATTCTCTAGCAGAATTTTTCCTCATGTTAGATTTCAGGAACTAACACAAGGTAGAAAATAAAATTATATTTTGGGGTTTGGGTTGGGCTTCTTCAGTTTTATCCAGCAGCATCCTTGGGTAAAAATTGCATTGGGTTTTCCATTGGATTTGTTCTAGACTAGACATGGCCTGATAATCTTTGTGTGCTACATGGAGACTGGTGCTTCAGCTTTTTTGAAAGAGTTGATTAAACTGGTAAATGTGCAAAAATACTTAGTTTTTTTGCTAGTCCCTTCTGTGAATCTTGCTGTATGGCTGTGATGGCCTGAATTTGTTTATTAATTGCTTTATTTCAGAGTAACTGTTCTTGAACTTTGTTTCAAAGGGTTTCCTTAGCCTTAGAATTCTCATACCTGGGTGATTGTCCTTTTATTTCACCTTATTTCATCTTAACTCCAACCTTACTGTGTCTCCTTACCACTCCCCCCTACCTGCCCTTACCCAGTCTGGAAGTTGAAGAATGTTAAGATAGATTTCACTTCTTAATTATTACTTTTTGAAATTGAATTTGCTTAATGAATCAGCAACTACAACTGTAGTTAACAGCATGGTTTTTATAACCAAAGCTTTAAGGTAAATGTGTAGCTTTCAGAATTTAAATGTACATGTTCCGTGAAATAAAAACCAAAAATCTCCCACGAAATAGGTAATATACATATGCATTCAGTTAGAGTGACATACCATTACTTGAGGTTTTATTGCAGGTAACTTTTCTGCTTTGTACTTAGGAATAAAAAGATGAGTTAAGGGCAGCGCCTGTGGCTCAGAGTGTAGGGCGCTGGGCCCATATGCCAAGGATGGTCGTTTTGAACCCTGCCCCTGCCAAACTGCAACGAAAAAATAGCTGGGTGTTGTGGGGGGCACCTGTAGTCCCAGCTACTGAGGAGGGTGAGGGAAGAGAATTTATGTGAGCTGTGTGACACCGTGGCACTCTACCGAGGGCAATAAAATGAGACTCTGTCTCTAAACAAAAAAAAATGAGTTAAACTGTTTCCTGTATTTTCCCCCTCTCCTCTCCTCTCATTCACTTCCCTCTCAACCCCTGCCCTCTTTCCTTTCTTTCCTACCTTCTACAGACTTTTATTAGAATGTCTACTATGTGCCAATCTTTGGGCTCAGGGACATAAAGATGAATGAGAACTAGTGCCTGCCCTAGTTATCTGATGCCTTAGGAACACAGACCAGTTCCTATATCAACCAACTGAGCACATTGTAGTAAATTTTGAAGCCAGATTCACACTCAGAACTCTGTGGTTCCACTACCCCATTTTCCATTCATTTTAAAGATGGACAATTCAAGTTATCTGGAAGGAGGGGCAGAATTTAAAACAATAAGAAAGTATGAGAGGAGCTCTTTGGTGACTACTGAGAATCAGCGGCTGTGATAAGGGATTGACAGCCATGTTAATTACTGTGGAGGTCAGGGTTGAGTGAATGGGAAATGAGAAAGTAGGCTTTTGAGAAGCTTGATGTGGTGAAGGAGAGTAGAGAAGATTCAACACTGGGTGTGTGGTCAGAACAAGTGTATATGTTTTAGAATAGGGAGATAAGTACTTTGGCTTGCTGCCTAGGACTGGGCTATAGTACTGTCCAAGTGAGACTGAATGGCAAGACAGAGAATATGGAACAAAATTCTGAGGAAGAAGTTAGGAAGGTCATACCAAGAACAAGGCCCAAACCAAGAAAAGAGGTTTGGGCACCTGTAGCTCAGTGGCTAGGGCGCTGGCCACATACACTTGGGCTGGCAGGTTTGAACTGGCCCAGGCCTGCTAAAACAACAATGACAACAAAAAATAGCCAGGTGTTGTGGCAGGCGCCTGTAGTGCCAGCTACTTGGGAGACTGAGGCAAGAAAATCGCATAAGCCCAAGAGTTTGAGGTTGCTGTGAGCTGTGATCCCAAGACATTCACAACAGGATGACAGCTTGAGACTCTGTCTCAAAAAAAAAAAGCAGAAAAGAGGTTTGGTTTTTTGTTTACCCCAATGTTTGAATTAATTAATAAAATAGGCCATTAAACATGGAAAGCTCTTCTAATGATACATGTTATATTATTTAAGAATAATTACATTGAAGGGACTGTATTGCCATGTTGTCAGGCATTCCTGTACGAAAATACCAGAAACTTCCCCTTTCTTCATAACCTTCCACACTGTTCAACCCTCTAGTCAAAAGCAAATGAGTCTTCACTGGTAGGAACAGAGAATGTCAAATTGTGCTAACTTGCTGTAGGGCTAGGAGGCTGCTATTTGGGTCATAAATGGCAAGTTTTCTGTTTTTATAAACCAATGTCTGGAATCCTAGGATTTCTCATTCAGTAGGTCTGAGTTGGGACCTAGAAACCAGTTAATTTATTATCTACCAAATGTTGATTGAATACCTTTCCTATGGTGGTCTTATTACCATAGTGTATAGCTAGTGTTAGGTGTTCAGGTGCCTGTGCGCTAGTCAGAGGACAGAGATAATAAATAATAAGCAAACAGGGTAATTTTATATAGTGTAAGTGTTATGAAGAAAGTACACCATAGTACTGGAGAGTTCCCTGGCAAGAGAAGGAGATAACTTTGCATGGGGTTATCTTGGGAGGAATCTTTTAAGAGGTAACTTGTTTTTTACCTTCCTGTAAAATTACTTTTTAACATGTGGTAAAGTTGGGCGTGCTGGCTCACGCCTATAATCCTAGCACTCTGGGAAGCCGAGGAGGGTAGATTGCTTGAGCTTTTGAGTCTGAGACTAGCCTGAGCAAAAAAGCGAGACTGTGTCTCTACTGAAAACAAGAAAATTGAGGCAAGAGGATCACTTGAACCCAGGAGTTGGAGATAGCTCTGAGCTTTAACGTCACGGCACTGTACCCAGGGCAACAGCTTGAGATTCTGTCTGAAAAAGAAGAAAAAAAAAAGTTGTGGTAAAAAATATATAACAAAATTTACCATTGTAAACATTTTAAAGTATACTGCTTAAGTGGCATTAAGTACAGTAACATTGTTATGAAGCCATTAATCACCATCTTATCTCCAGAACTTTTTCATCTTGCAGGATTGAAACTCTGTACCCAGTGAGCAATAAACCCCTTCTTTCTCTCCTTCCAGCCACCAGCAACCACCGTTCTTCTGCCTCTATGAATTCGACTGCTCTAGATGCCTCATGTAGGTAGAGCCATACAATATTTGGTCTTCTGTGACTGGTTTATTTTCTTTAGCTTTATATCTTATCCATGCTGTAGCATGTGTCAGAATTTCCTTCTTTCGTAAGACTCATGTCCCATTGTATGGTTGTACCACATTTAGTCTTTCCAGCTCTGAGATGAGATCTGAAGAATGAGAAGGAATCATGCAGGCAAAGAGCTAGAAGAAGAATGTTACAGGCAGAGGAAATAGCAAATACAAAGGCCCCGAGATAGCAATAAACTTGTTGATGGTCAAGGAATAAACAGAAGGCCAGTATGGCCAGGATATAATGAGGGAAAGTGGGAGCAAAGAATGTTATTTCTGAGATGAGAGGTTGGCGTGTGTAGACTGTATCACTTCAGGCTTTGAAAGACTTTGGCTTTTGTTCCAAGTGCAGTGGGAAGTTGCTTATTAGGAAGTTTTAAGTGAAGAAGTGACTTAGTTTGACTTTCATTTAACAACAAATTAAAAATCACCCAGGCTGCTGTGTGGACAAGCCTCCCAGTGGATTCTGATGCAGGTCTGTGACCAGGCTTTGAGACACACTAATTTAGTCCTTGTGATGAGCCTTAAAGCCAGTATCCTAAGACAACTGATCTCAAAGAACTCCATCAGGGCTTCTGACTAAAAATGACAGACTGGCTCTGTCATTCTAGAACTTTATCTCCTCCTTTATCTCAACTTTATCTCCTCTCCCTCTCTAATCCTGCCTAAGTGGAAGAAACAAAAGAGAGACTATGAGGGATTACAACAGCAGATAGAAATTGCTATTTTATTTTATTTTTTGTATTAAAGCAGTGGATAGGTGATAACTGCCTCTGCTAAGGAAAGGTCACGGTACCTGTAAGTGCGTAGTAATGCCCATACGACGTGCAATACTTGGTCAGTGACTACACCTCTTTTGCTGACTTTTATCTATAATGTCTGGCCCATGATTGGTATTCAGTGTATATTTTAGAATAAGTTCTAAATTAATAGTTCCCCACAAATGATAATTGAATAGAAATGTATGTTAAGTAAAAGCTCAGAAATCTTGGAGTTACAATTTTAGCCTTTACTACAGCGGTTCTCAACCTGTGGGTCACAACCCACAGGAACTGTATTAAAGGGTTGCGGCATTAGGAAGGTTGAGAACCATTGCTTTACTATTACCAAATAGTGAATTTAAGAGGAAAGCATAATCAAGGTGATTGTATGAATGACTTTTATTATTGTTTGTGCAAGAATAGTGAACAATCCTTAGTACAGGAAGCAGATTTTAAAAACAGCTGGCAAAACTAAGAAGTCAAACTGTCCTTGACCTGTAGATCAAATGTTTTAGAGCTTGAGTTTCCTTAAATCTTCTACATTTGAGAATAAACACTGTGGCTCAATGAAAGATTTATTCCATTAATTTTTTGTCTGCATAAACAAAGAACCTAACAAAGTTTGCTAAGAAAAAAACATTTTTTTCCCCTGACTTTTACTAGCTCCATTTAAAAAAAGTTTGTTTCCTTTCAAGTGCATAACATTGCAAAATGAGCTCAGCTATATTAGCAGATAAACATGTTGATTCATTCTGCCCAAAGCTACTGAATGAAGCCTGGAGGGGTACAGTTTGTTCTTTACTCTGCCCAGTGGCAAATGTTTTTCTTCCTCTTCTGCCTATTGAGGGAGGGGGACTGGAAGAAATGACTCTCCTTAGTCAGGCTTTCCTGAATTGTGTAAGGAGGGAAGGGACAAAGATTTCTTTGCCATTTACTTATCCTTTGTCTTATTTTAATTCTTGTCATTAATATGAATCATGTGCATTCATACTGTAATATACATGTTGAATTATTAATTTGTCTATTCACAGGTTTTATTAAACCATTTTATTTAATGCTTTGTTTGGTGTAATCTGTTGCTTTAAGGCATAATAAATCAGGTGTCTTCAAGTGTGTTGCATTTTGAGTATGCACTTAATTTTGGAAGCAAGGAGAAATATGCTATATCTAAGGAAGTTGAGGTAGTACATATACAGTTGGCTCTTTGTATCTATTCATGGTTTCTGAAGCCATAGTTTCAACCAACAGTGGATTGAAAGTGTTACAAAAAACAAAAGACAAGGGTGTCCACTGTTACCACTTCTCTTCATCATAGACTCGAAGTCCTAACCACAGCAGTCAGGTAAGAAAAAGAAATAAATGATATCCGAATTAGGAAAGAGGAGGTCACACTATCCCAGTCTGCTGACAATATGATCTCATATCTAGAAAACCCTAAAGATTCTACCAAAAGACCCCAGAGTTGGATAAATTCAGCAAAGTCTTAGGTACAAATCAGTAGCATTTTTTTTTTTTTTGAGACTGAGTCTCACTATGTTGCTTTTGGTAGGGTGCCTTGGTGTCCCAGCTCACAGCAATCTCCAACTCTTGTGTGTACAAAAACAAAGTATGTAGATTAAAATATTTGTGCCCCCCAACATTCTGAAATAAAAATACGTAAAACAAAATGATGCAAAACATATTTTAAAATGTGTACATTTTTTGGTTCCCTCTGCATATAGCAATGGTATGATATTCCTAGGGTGATCATTTGTCTTTTATAATAGCTTTTGGAATATGACCAAGATACATTGCATCTGCTATTATATAAACCTTGTGTTTTATTTTATTTATTTTAATTAAT
This sequence comes from Galago senegalensis, assembly GCA_963575145.1. NCBI lineage: Eukaryota > Metazoa > Chordata > Mammalia > Primates > Galagidae > Galago > Galago senegalensis. Next base: position 4,611 of record CAUYTI010104410.1, on the reverse strand, counting down.
TGATTTATGTTTTTGAGATAGAGTCTTACCTGGTTGCCCTGGCTAGATCTAGCACCATGGCATCATAGCTCACAGTAACCTCCAACTCTTGGGCTCAAGTGATTCTCTTGCCTCAGCCTCCTCAGTAGCTGGGAATACAGGCACTCGCCACAGTGCTCGACTAGTTTTAGAGACAGAGTCTTGCTCTAGCTCAGGCTGGTCTTGAACTCCTGAGCTCAAGCAATCACTTGCTTCAGCCCCCCAGAGTGCTGGGATTACAGGTGTGAGCCATTGCACCTGGCCTTAACTCTGTGTTTTAGTATACATTCTTTCCTACGTGTTGTAAAGTGTTAAGTGCCATGAATTTGCAAAGATTATTAAAATACCTTCCTTGCCCTCACATAGCTTATTATCTGTTTACCATTGCTCAAAGTGTCCATCATTAATGGTAGGTTTTCCTCAAAAATAGATTATTGTCTTTGACTAAGTTTTGGAAATACCTCAAATAAAAAAAGTTGAAGGTTTCTTTAATATAAGGTTCCCAAAGATGTATATTATAGAATTCCAAAAAGTGACTATACTTCACAAGGTTTTCCAGACATCATTGATACAATTTTTTTTGTCATTAAACTTCTCAGGTGGGATCTGAGGGGAATGGAGGTTGTGAGATGGTGGCAGTAGCATATTTCAGAATAGGAAGGATAATTTGTATGCCTGGAGCACACTTTGGGAAATGTTGGACTGATGTCGTATTCTTATCTGGGTGATGCCTCTGAAAGCTGTCTCCAACATCTAGTGTTTACTGAAGAATCTCTGTTCTTCTTAATCTTTTATAGGTGGGATGAAGGCCTTGCTCTTTTGATTGAGTTATTAAATTGAAAACAGAGATTAGTAAATGTGAAAAGTAGCACGTGTCATCTGAAATTTAGCATTTCTCAAAGCGACTAGTCACTTCTTCCAGAGTGGTTGGTTACCCTGTCTGGCTTTCCTAGTTTGATTATGCGGGTTTTTCCCTTTTCTAGGCACTTAGTTTTGAAAGCCCACCCTTACCCTCATCTCCTACAACCACATACTGGCTAATTTTTCCTTAAAATTCATCCTTTTTTCCTATTCTTTCTGGTCATTGGCTTAGGTTCACATGAAGTAGGTGATGAGTATTTGTCAAATTATTGGATCTAGACTGCTGTAATGTGTGCTTCCAGGCTCTCCTGTGCTGTTCAGTTCTGTCCCACTTAGTTTATGTTGTGTCTGTGATTTATGGGGAAGCTTTGCTCCCAGACCTCAGTAGCTCCCTGTTGCTTAGGAAAATTGTTCAAATGTCCTAACCTGTCACTAGTGTCTGGCACCAATCTACCATTCTAGCCTTCGACTTCACTACAATTGGGTTTATAACATATGCTCTCTTCAAATTGCTCACCAGTTCCCATGAAGTTTTTACTTTTACAGCTTCTATTTGGTGGTATGTGTCTGTCATCCTTTCGTTTGTAATGCTTTTTTAAAAAATATATAATTACCTAAGTCTCACCCTTTAAGAAAATTCACTTAAATGCTTATGCCTCCACAATCTCTTCAGCTGACAGTGCTGTTTTTCTTGGATTATCTCTGTAAATATAACTTTGCACTACTCTTTTGGTGCTGTTCATGTATGTTATGACAGGTACTCATATCCTTGGCTTTCCTCCTTGAAGCTTTTATATTTCTTGAGGCAGTGTGGTATTGAGGTTGACTCTATTAGCTCCATATCTCACTGGATTAGGATAATTTGAATATTGTTTCTTGCTCAGTAAAGTTCAGACCAAGCACTATATTGATTGATAGACTTTTTCTGTCTTGTGTTTGTGGTTCCACCGTCTTCATCAAATGAGTCCTGTCAACTTGTGCTCATCTGCCTGAAGCTGGAAAGAGCTGAATGTTCTCAGTGGGCTAGGACTGAAAGTGGCACCCCTCAGTTCTCAGGTTAATTATCTAGAACTCAGTCAAATGGCATATTTGACTGCAAGGGAGAGTGTGAAGCATGTGCCTGGAAAGAGGTGTTTGTGAACACATGGCAGCTTGTCCAAGTGTTTTGAAGCTTGGACAAAAGCTGGATCAACCTGGATTTTATTTATTTTTATTCTGGATCAACCTGGATTTTAATTCTGGCTGTCATCACTTACCAGTGATCTTGAGCAAGTTATTTACCTTCTTATCTGTGGGATTTAAGTAATAAATGCAGGTAGAGTAATTGACATACATAATTAATTACTCAGATTTGGCTGTCATCATCCTCCTCAGTGATATACCTTCTACCTTTGTTGCATAGATGCTTATTAAATAAATTAAATTTAAACATAGCTACTTGAGGTAGTTTCTGGTGTCTTAATTTCATTTCTTTAGTTAACATTATGGTGAGAACTATCAAGATCTATCTATACAGCACTTATGGATTTTATTAATTTTTTTATTCTTAGAAAATTGAGTATTTCATAAACATACATTAAAAGGAAGAATGAACAAACAGTATTTTTAGACAGAGGAGATACAGTTGAAAATCTCCCAGGAGGTAGAATAAGTAGAAAGAGATGGAAGATACGAAGGAAAAAAGCTAAAAAAAAAAAAAAAAAAATAGGAGATTGGTATAGAAGTTTCCAATTACAGGCTTTCAGAAAGCAATCAGAAGAAATGGGGAAAATTACTAATGAAATAAATCAAAATGTTGTAGAACCGAAGGGCATGATTTTTAAATCGAAAGGACTCCTGCACAATGGTTGTTGATAGACCCACAAGAAGCACATTGTTGTAGAATTTAAGAACTAAACCCACATAAAAAGGGTCGGGAATCTGAATGGCTTTAGGCTTTCCAGCAATAGTAGAAGCAGGAGGATAATGGACAGCAGTGCCTTCAGAATTCTGAAGAGAAATTGTATATAAACTAGTCTAACTCAACTGTTAACGAAGTTTGAGAGTAGAATAAAGGTATTTTCAGAGAGATAAAGTCTCAAAAAATTTATCTCTTACAAACCCTTCCTCAAGAAGCTAGGGAATGTAGTCCATCAAAATGAGCGGACCACCAGGGAGAGAGGTACGAGGACTTCAGAATTTGGAGAGGGTCAGAGAATACCCAGGATGGTAGCTGTGCACCTGGCCCAGCTCCTCAGTCTGGGTGGTAACAGGCAGAGACTTCTCCCAGAAGATGAAATTGATAGAAACCTGAGCTGAATGAATATATTCAATGGAGCTTTGTCACACTGCAGAGTCTAGGGTGAATTATAATATATATGGTGGATCAGTATGTAGGAAATACATAAATGAGAAACCAATTGTTAATTACAGTGAAAACAAAATGTTATGTGGGAAAAGAAAAGTAATTATTATTTGCTGCTTGGCTTAGCTCTGAATACCCCGTGTTAATGATATAAGCCATATTTATATTGATGTAACCAAAGTTAGGGTAAAACTCTGTTGAGACATGGGGGAGGGAAGTGTGGAGAGAGCCAGAACTGTGAACCAGAGCTATATGTTAAGCAGGCACTAGATAAAAAAAGCTTTTGGGAAAAGAAAATATTGGAGAGAGGGCTAGAAACCAGTTTTTCTTTTTTTTTTTTTGAGACACAGCCTCAAGCTATCCCCTTGGGTAGTGTGCAGTGGCATCACAGCTCACAGCAACCTCCAACTCCTGGGCTCAAGCGAGTCTCCTGCCTCAGCCTCCCAAGTAGCTGGGACCACAGGTGCCTGCCACAACGCCTGGCTATTTTTGGGTTGCAGCTGTCATTGTTATTTGGCCGCCTGGGCTGGATTCGAACCCGCCATCTTAGGTGTATGTGGCTAGCGCCGTAGCCACTTGAGTCACAGGCACTGAGCTGAAACCAGTTTTTCGTAACCTTGTAGATCTAGTTGAATTTTAAAAACTCTGTGCATGTGTGACATTTATTTTTACCTTTTGCAGACTTTGTTTTTCTAGATCAGGTTGTTTTTCTTTTGTTTCAGTTCACTTAAATGATGTCTTACTAGATTAAAGTTTTTTTTTGAGACACAGTCTCACTTTGTCACCCTTGGTAGAGTGGCATCATAGCTCACAGCAACCTCAAACTCTAGGGCTCAAGTGATGCTCTTGCCTCAGCCTCAGGAGTAGCTGGGACTGCAGGGCCTGCCACAACACCTGGCTATTTTTAGAGACTGGGTCTTGCTCTTGCTCAGGCTGGTCTCTGACCTGTGAGCTCAGGGCATTCCATTTGCCTGGGCCTCCCAGAGTGCTAGGATTACAGGCGTGAACCATCGAGTTGGCCTTAGGTTAAAGACCCCACTGGCCCTAGGTTAAAGTTTTGATAGTATGTAATTAACCGGCTTTGAAACATGTAAATCCACCTTCCTGTTCTCTTTATTATTTATTTACAGAAAACTTATAGAGGTGGTGGATGGCAGTTTTTCCATACCAACCATTCCAGGATCAAATTAATCTAATCTTATAATGCTTTTTTTCCTCCCTTTCCCTCCCTCCCTCTCCTCCTCTTCTCTTCTTTTTTTTTTTTTTTTTTTTTTTTTTGAGACAGAGCCTCAAGCTGTCCCCCTGGGTAGAGTGCCGTGGCATTACAGCTCACAGCAACCTCCAACTCCTGGGCTCAAGCGAGTCTCTTGCCTCCGCCTCCCAAGTAG
>CAUYTI010104409.1:0-30297 GCA_963575145.1 Galago senegalensis | reverse complement strand
GGGCCTGCCAAACAACAATGATGGCTGCAACCAAAAAATGGCCAGGCGCTGTGGCGGGCGCCTGTAGTCCCAGCTACTTGGGAGGCTGAGGCAGGAGACTCGCTTGAGCCCAGGAGTTGGAGGTTGCTGTGAGCGTGATGCTATGGCACTCTACCCAGGGGGATAGCTTGAGGCTCCGTCTGAAAAAAAAAAAAAAGGAAAGGAATAAGGAGAGGGGGTGCAGGGAGATGGGGCATAGTTAGGGGGAAATTTGTAATTTCTAGAGAAAAGATCAAAGAAAAGGTTAAAATCAAGAGAAGGTAACATTTGAACAAAGACCAGAGATGGTGAGGGAGCTGCACAGATATTTAGGAGAAAGACATTCCAAAAGAATAGAAAATGTAAAGGACCCAGTGGGGGAGCAGACCCCTGTGGCTGGGCTGGAGAAGGAGGGAAGGTGAGGTCAGAGAAACAAAAGGATGATAAAAAGGATGTGGGTCCCAGAGGGTGGGTTACCAATCGTGTAGGGCTCACGGGGCCATAGGATTGATGTTGGTGTCAACTTAAGATGAGAAGCCACTTCCAAATGAGAAATACAATAGGACTTCTATAAGTTAACTGTCTGAGGGACTGTAACAAACTGCACAACAGACTAAGGTGGTCTAAGGAACTAGGCCTACTGTACTGACACATAGATGGGGTGCACGTCCTGTGTATGAAAATTAGGTTAACTTAAGGAGGTGGTTGATGTAGGGAGGCGGTCAACCCTGGATGAAAGTTCTATTGCACATGCAAGGGGAACTGGTCCAGATGAGTATGTCTGGCGGCCTCTTCCTATACAACATTTTGAGTGTCATTCCTCTTTAACAGTCTTTGTCTGGGATTTGGAGGAAGAGGCCAAACATCCAGATGTGGAGTTCCAAGACCCTGAGCTCATCTATAGCTGGGACATGGCAAATTTTTCTTACTGAAATAACCGTTGGATTCAGCTCTTGGGGACTGAGGGGGGTATAACTGTGATTAGAGTCTAGCTCTCCAGGAGGTACCTATCAGCAGCTGGTTTAAAGAATGGACCTTTTCTTAAATGTCAGGTCAGTGGTTGCTAGGAAGCCGACACAGGAGGTTGGCCTGGTATCACCATCCACACTTCATCATGCTGCAGGTGCCACAACACCAAACCCAGAAACTTTCCCACATGGGGATATTAAGAGTTGAGATGAACTGGGTATTGCTGCTACTGAGTATCTACAATGTACCAGGCATGCATGGTTGTTGGAATAGATACAATCACTGGCTTCAGAGAACTTAAAGGAGAGACAGTGAGAGAGAGAGATGTGTATTCATCTGTAGATAGTGCCGAATGACATGAAGAAAGCTGAGTACCCTGAACTAAGATACAGGAGAAGTGGTGATTAGGGAACATGGGATAGTCGCCTTGATTTCTGAATAAAAGAGTAGAGCCCTATGCTGGGCACAGTGGCTCACACCTGTAATCCCAGCACTCTGGGAGGCTGAGGCAGGTGGATTGCTTAAGCTCAGGAGTTCGAGTCCATCTCATCTCTACCAAACGTACAAAAACTAAGGCAAGAGGATCACTTAAGCCCAAGAGTTGGAGGTTGTTGTGAACTATGATGCCACAACATTCTACCCAGGGCAACAGCTTGAGACTCTGTCTCAAAAAGAAAAAAAAAAAAAAGAGCAGAGCCCTGAACAAAGTGAGGAACCTCAGAAGATACAGAAGTATGTTATGTACCAAATGTTTGGGTTCCCTAGCCAAATTCATATGTTGAAACCCTAACCCTCAATGTCATGGTATTTGGAGGTGAGAACTTTGGGAAGCAATTAGGTTTAGTTGAGTCCATTAGGGTAGGGTTCTCATGATGGATTCGGTGTCTTTGTAAGGACATATGAGCAGGAAGGCAGGAAGGCAGCCATCTATAAGCCAGTTAGAGAGCTTTCCTCAGGAACTGAATCTACCAGCACCTTGATCTTGGACTTCTCAGCCTCCATTATCATATATGTCAATTCCTTATAGTAAATTTCTACGTACATCTGCTGGAACCTAAATTTTGGATTCCCTAGCCTCCAGGACTGTGGGAAATAAATGTCTGTTGTTTAAGCCTCCCAGTCCACCTGTTTTGTTATGGCAGCCTGACCTATGACATGGAGTGAACAGCAAGAACAAAGGCTTTGAAGAGAAGAGCTTGGTGGCTTTCAGGGAGAGCAGGAGGGTGGTAGGGCTGGCTCTCAGGAGGTGAGACACTCTGTCCACATCACTTGGGGTACATTTTCTGTGGAAGTCTGTTGAACATTTGGGGAGCAAGTGATGTAATCTGATTTTCACTTTGTTACCCTCAGTAGAGTGCTGTGGCATCACAGCTCACAGCAACCTCCAGCTTTAGGGCCTAGATGATTCTCTTGCCTCAGCCTCCCAAGTAGCTGGGCCTACAGGCGCTGGCCACAACGCCTGGCCATTTTTTGGTTGCAGTTTGGCTGGGACTGGGCCTGAACCCACCACCCTTGGTATATAGAGCCGGTGCCCTACCCACTTAGCCACAGGCGCTGCCCCCTGATTCTCATTTTAAGATAGTTTTGCCTTTGGCATGGAAGCAAAGGATACTTAGGAGGTAAGCGTGGATGGTGGCTTGAATAGGGAGACAGGAGAGCATGATGGGAAGTGATCACAGGTGGGTGTTGTTTGAAGGCAGAGCCCTAGGATTTGCTGATGGGTTGAGTGAAGCCCTAGGAAAGGGGTAGAAAGGGGTGTATATGTGTGTTCCCAGGTTAAGTCTGAGATCCTCTCAGCCTGGAGGATTTGATGAGGGTTGGGCACAGGACTCTGGATCCAGGGAAGAGAGCCATCTTAGAGCTTGTTCCTTGGGATTCATCAGTAACAGGGGGCAGTATCCATGGACTTCTGCTGAATTCTTGAGTTACTTCTCTCAATGTTGTGATGATGAGTGTATTGCTGTTTGAAAGAGAGTTGAAATTCACCATGCACTTACAACATGTCCAGGGCTGAGGACTTTGTGTGCATAATCTCATTTAATCCTCACAATCACTTAATATCACATTTTTGCAGCTTAAAGAAACTGAGGCACCGAGAAGTATGTTTTCATGACTTATTGTTTAGAGAAGCACTTCACCGTGGGATGCTGGTGACAGCCTGCCCAGCAATACCATGCTAGGCTGCCTTTGCACATGAGTCTTTATGCTGAGTAATCCTATCTTCTTTAGCATTTGCATTATGCACATTCAGGAGGTGGGTGTTGTAAAAAGAGTAATAATGGCGGACATGTATTCTGGGGACATAGGTTCAAGTCCAGCCTCTGTTATTTACGGGATGCTTTGTGTAGGGAGAACTAACACATAGAGTTCACGTGATGTCTTCCAGGCAACGTTTGCTCTTGTCTGCCGTCTTTGCTTTGCCGTCCGTTCCTTCTCCAGTTACCAGCCAGCCCCTGCCAGCCTAGCCCCTTCTAGCCAATTCTCATTTCCTGGCTGTGCTGGCCTGATTACTTCTAATTGTCTCTGACTGCTTCCAGCTGGGTCTTCTAGCTGGCGTTCTGTGGGAGTGCGGAGACAGTTCCCCAGCCATATGGAATGAGGAGATGGCAAAGGAAGAAAGAAGCAGCTGGTACAAGTCAACTGAGAAAGCCATTCGAGGCATCCAGCCCACTGCGATGGGGAATGTCCTTTGAAGGGTTAACTCATCCATGTTAGAGAATGGCCCTCACTGACAAGACGATTATATTTGTTGATGCCCAAAGGCAAGCAATAATGTAGCTAAAAACATTTTTAGAAAATCATTAGTAATGCCTCTCCCCAGGATTGATGGAGTCTTGCTTATCAGGAGCAGTAAACTCCACTTGAGAACCAGTGAATGATTATTTCATGCCTTTATTCGGTAAATATTTACAGAACAATGACCATGTCTCAGGCACTGTGCTAGGTATTGCAAGGCAGCTAAAAATAAAATTAGACATACCCCCTGTCCTCAATGGGTCTAAAAGAGAAGATATTCCTAATCGGTAGTACAGGACATAAGGGTGTGTGTGAAATGAGTGATATGTAGGAAGACAGAACACAGGATGATTGGTGTCTTTGTTCACTGATGGGGAAGGCTTTGTGTGAAAGGAACATCAGAGATAGGTAGAAATAGACCGGAGATAGCAGCTGGGGCATGAATATGGCAGAGGCAAAGGTGTAGAGGTAGGAAGCCCATCCTGGATGAAAATAGCCAAAATGTAGTGCTCAGGGAAACTCCACAGGACAATAAGCCTAGAAATACAGTTTGGACTAGTTAGCAGACAATCTTCAAGGCTGCACTACTGCTATCCCATCAGACATTTTCTGCATCTCTAATCTGAGGACAATACATTGTTTTGTTACACTACTTTGTCTCACATAAAGACATTTCTGGGATTATTCCTTATTAAATAAGGCCACTTCAGAGAATAAGACTTGTAGTTTCAAAATCAGTTACTAAGCTGAGGCAGGGGTAGGATTTGAACTTTTCCTTGGCATGCATCCCAGCTTAAGGAATTAACAGGGAATGTGAATCAAACCCAGGCGTCAGGCTTGAAAAAGGTTTAATGGGCCTGGATTTTCTCTCTTCTTCTCCCCTTTTCTAACCCCTACCCTGAGAGGATAATTAAAAGAAAAATCTCTATTTCATTGTAAATGTCTTCTGCCATTTTTGTGAAACACTTTTTAGGCCATAAAGATACTTTGATGAATAGTCTCTAAAATTTGCCTTAAACCATAATAAATAAAATCTTTAAATTTACATAAAGAGGTAATGTCCTAAAACTGAAAAAAAAAACCATATTCCATTAATACAACATTGGGGGAATTCCCAAACCTCTTGTGATAAAAGGCTCAGAATGGTTTTGACCCCACAGTGAGCTCCATGTCCCTCATTGGTTTGGCGAATATTTACTCTGCGGGCACCATGCTGGACACCATCCCCCTTCCACGTAACTGTTCTGTTAAAGTTTGTTTACTGAATTGGAGGTGTCCTTGCGGAAAATGTCCCCACCGGGTGGGGCAAAGGAGCGCCTTAAGCACAGCAAGAAAAATAAAGTGTATTTTTGGAAAACGGGAAACAATGAGCAGACCAACAGAAAGCGCAATATTCTCAGTCCTAATAACTGAGGCTGGTGATTTCTGACAGATGAGTAGCTGAATACAACAGCATATTTAAAATTAATATGAAAGTGACCCAGAGAAACAGGCATTTCTCTGGGTGACTTTTCCCAGATGGGTTCGAAGGTCCCTACAAGACTGAATTAATGATGGCTGTCTAGCCATCCCTCCATCCTACCTCCATCTCAAAGTATCAGGCGGGAAGATGCTATTTGTGTTTACTAGGGAATAAGCAATGAAAGGAACTTTATTAGGACCAAATCCAAATCCCTTTCAGCTGCGAGGTTGCATGATGAGGGCTGAAGTTTGCATTAAATACAGGGACCTCAACAGGTTGCATTTTGTAAATGCCGCTCCCTACCTACCCTCCTACCCTCCAGCTTCTCAGGATTCTTCATTTTCAGGTTGAGAAGACGTTGGGGATCCTGGAGAGGGTCCCTAGTCGTCAGGGCAGCAGCGATTGTTTATGATATGAGCACAGTCGCAGCGCTCACAGAACAAAGCATCGAGGAGCAGCCAGCGCTGGTCCACTTCATCCTGCAATCACGAGCATCATTTCAATGAAAGGCAAAGGTGTAAGCTTCAGACAGAGGCAGCAAACGCCCTGGTTCCTACGTTGCTGCTGCTACTATTACTGTTGCGCGGCTGCTCCTCCTCCAACTGCGTGCCAGCCTGGGCAGACGCCCTGCCACCTCCCCATCCTTCCTGCCACACATCCATCATTCCATCCATCCCAGGTTCTGGGGGCCCTACTGTGTGCCAGAGCCTAGGCTGGGGTACTCAACTCGACCTATAGTCCACGGGGTTCAAGAGAGCCTCACTCTCTCCCTCTGGTCCAGTATGTGAGGCTAGTGGGGGATTTCACCGCCGAAAGGTACAGAAATCCGGATGAGAAGCGCAGCTGGAGTGGCCCGACTCGAGCGGCCCGGGAGCGCGCGCCTCCGAGGCCGCGCAGGGTCCCCCTGTCTGGCGCTCAGGTGGCTCCGCCGCCCACTCCGCCGCTCCCCTCCCGGAGCCCTCCCCTTTCCAGCGAGGGTCGACTTTGGCTGTTGCGCGCGGGGAAGGAGGGGCTAGGAGGGATTTGAAAGTGCACGGGCTGCGGAGTGGAGCTCGCATCTGTTCCCGCCGCCCGCGACCGGATTAAATTTCTGCAAATTCAAACTGAATGGGGCTTTCTTCTGCTGCCTTCCAGAGGGCGCCTGCAGCCCGCCGCGCGGTTCTCTCCGGCGGGAGCGGCCGCCCAGCGCGCGGCTAGGAACGAGCGAGCCGGACCCGAGCCCGTGCGGGCCAGACGGCGGCGGCACCCGGCTCCGGGACCAGGCACCGGGGCTCCGGGACCCAGGAGCCGGACCGCGCCCCTCTCCGCGCGCCCTAGCAGGGAGACTGTCATCAGCCTCCTGGACGGGACCTCGGGTAGGGTCCCGGCGTCTTGAAAGGGGATCAGGCGACCCTCTCAGGAAGAACTTCTTGGGGGCGGGATCCCCGGTTCCCCTTTGCTTGGGCGGCAGCTATTGTCTGCGCGTCGCGCCGGCGGCGCGGGGGGCGTGAGCTGGGGCGCAGGGCGCGGAGACCTGGGCCGGGCGGGGCCGGGCCCAGGGAGGCGACGGGAGGAGTCGGGGAACCGGAGGAGGAGGAAGAGCTGCGAGCGCCGGAGCCGAGGAGGACCCGCGCGGGCCGCGGAAGAGCGCGATGCCGGCGGCGGCGGGGGACGGGCTCCTGGGGGAGCCGGCGGCGCTCGGGGGCGGCGGCGGCGCTGAGGACGCGGCCAGGCCGGCGGCGGCCTGCGAGGGAAGTTTCCTGCCGGCCTGGGTGAGCGGCGTGCCCCGAGAGCGGCTCCGCGACTTCCAGCACCACAAGCGCGTGGGCAACTACCTTATCGGCAGCAGGAAGCTGGGAGAGGGCTCCTTCGCCAAGGTGCGCGAGGGGCTGCACGTGCTGACCGGAGAGAAGGTGAGCTGCCCGAGCGCTCGGGCTGGGGGCCGGGGGCCGGGGGGGGCCCCGCGGAGAGCACTGCACTGAGAGTCCGGCTGCGTAGTCCCGGGACGCCTCTGCCTGGTTTTCCTCCCAGGCTAAAAGAGGAGTCGATCCAAACGTGCGCTCACAGGTACCCGCAGCCACGTCACCCAGCCTTTCTCGATGGGCAATCTGGGGTCCGTTACCCGCGGGCTTGCTGATTTACCCGCGAAGCGGTCTGGCTTAGCCCTTCTGTTACTGCAAGGGCGCCGCCTGGTGGACAGTAACGCGGGAGTGGGGTGGAGTGGGGGGCCCCCTGCTCTCCCTTCCAGTAGGGGCGACAGATCAGTGGAGAGGCAGGACCCAAGGCTAGTGGACATGGGCCATTATTTCGGGGAGCTGGAAAGCTGATTAGGCAGCCTTTAGGGGGAGCTGAGTCGGACCACCCCATCCTCCTGGACATTACTCTCCAGCTGTGGGCTGGGGCAGCAGGGTTTCAACACATTGCCCACTCCAAATCTTCCCCACATCCAGTGTCACCACCTATCCCACCCCATCCATTTTCATCCCTTCCCTCCCTTCTCCCTCTACTCTCGGTCCATCCTCCCAACCCTAGGGTGGCAGTTGCAGTAAAGACCTTGCTTCTGGCAGGTCCATACCCCAAGAGGTTGGAAGATGCCTTCTTATCTTTCTGGAAGAGGGGAACAGAGAGGAGGACCCCCTAAAGACCTGGAGGGGGCCCTCCCCAGCCTTGTTGGAAGCCTTGTGAAGCCTTGCCAGGTGAGAGGCAGGTAGATCTAGGTGTAACTTAGATCTGTGAGAAGATACCCAAGAGATGGTGACTTACTTTAGAGGCTGGGTCACCCCAGGCTGGGAGCTGCCTAGTGCTTGAAGCCACTCCAGGCTCTTGTCCCAAGCTCTTGTCCTCCCAGGCTCAAGGCTCCCCCAGGCTAGGGGTTGCTGAGCACTGGAGGGGGAGCAGCCCCTTGGAGTGGCCCATGGGTCAGGGAGGTGTCAGCAGCAGGGAGGGACAGGGGAGTTTGTCTTCCTAACTAAGCAAGTAGCCAGGGAGGCTCACCCTCTGCCCTCTGCTCTGGGACCCTTTGCCCAGCCTGGGACCATGCTGGGAAACCTCTTGTCTCAGGGCCAAGCTGCCCTGCCTGTCTGGCTCCAGCTTCACCCAACCTTTGGCCTCCCTCCTGTGTCCCCACTTTGTCCTGGAGTCCTTGTATGTAAGTACTGGTCCCCAACACTCTTGTACACAGCCATTCTGAGTGAGGTACTCCTTTATTTTGAGGAAGTGAGTAGTTTTTAAAAGTACCTCCTGCCCGAATTCTGTGCAAACAAGGAGTGTTCAATGGGAACTTACTGAATTGAGTAACTCTTCAAAGAAGAAAAACGCTGCAAACCTCATTCTAGTAGGAAGGGAGGGAGGCAGACTTTCCTCCTGATGATTTGCCTGACTTACATGAGGCAAGTTGGTTCAGGGCGCTGCTGTGAGGCTGCAGTTGGCTAATTATAGTGAGCTCACTTCTGTCCTTATGTAAATTCCTTTTGGCCCTGGTGGTAGAAGTTTATTTTCATTTACAACGTATAAGATTCAGTCTGGTCATGCATATTTTCTCTCTAAACGCAGCAGAAAGAGGTGAGTCTTGATACTGACAACATAATTGCAAACATTACATTGTTCTCGCCTGTCCTGCAAAGCTTCCTCTGGCTTCTCTGCACTCTCCCGTGCTGTGCTGTTGGGCTGTGCCGCTGGCTCCTCAGCAGTGCATTTTTCCTCCATAGCACAAAGCTCTTGGCCTTGACTGAACTGCCTGGGGATGGTTTCAGAGCTCTGTGCTGGTTGCACTGAGCATCCTGGAATGCAGGCAATTCCTGCCGAAATGGGGCCCAAATGAGGAGCCTCTCTGCATCCAAGCTGCCCACGCCCCTTTCTCTTCCATCTGATCTTTTTTTAAATGCTGAATCTCACTTTCTCTTTGCAATGAAACAAGGTATTAATTGGATGTAAAATTATCCCCCCCCCCCCAACCAACCGATTGGATTTAGTTAAGGCTGTTGGTTCTTAAGGTAGAAGAGGAGGGAGGGGAAGCGCTGTTTTTATTGAATAACTAGGTTTGCCTGCTGTGCTCTCCTCCAGCCCTGAGAATCAGTGCTCCAGGGACTGCAGGCTTCAGGGGAAATCTGGATTTCAGTTCACTCCTTTGCTGGCTTTAAAGAAACAATGGTGTCATTCATAGGGTTTATCTCCCAAATCCAACACCTTTAATGCTTAACTAATAGATTTGGGTTTTAGCAGATTGTAGAGATTAAAATGAGTTTTTTGTGCTTGACTTTGCCTGGGAAAGATTGCTGAGTTAATGAGTCTGCATCCCCACTCTTGTTTTGGGTGTTGCCTAACTAAGACCAAAGCAAAGGTGAAGGCAACCTCAGGCTATTTGCAACTTTAAGTTCTTTTTAAAAGGTGCGCTAGAGAGAGGGTTTCAGCCTGTGGGAAGGGTTACTCAAGTAATACTCAAGGGGGGGGTAGACCACTGCAGGAAAGGGGTCATCAAACCTGTTGTGTCCCTCACAGTGGGGTGGGGGACTCACAGTGGGTGATGTGAATGGCCCTGACTGCATTACTTCCTCCTTTCTTGAGGTGCATACTTCACTGATTAAGCACTTTCTAAAGGACATGGACCACATAGGGAGACGTGTGAAGTCATGAATACTATAGTGAGAAATAGAGATAACCTCCCCAGCTCACCCCAAGCTGGAGGATCCAGGGAAGCTTGGCTTGGGGAATGGAAATACTGAAAGAGGGGATGGAGAAAGGGAAGGTGAGGGGCCACTCCAAGACTGACCAGCTTCATAGCTGGATTCTCAAACTGTGCACTTTTAGATGATTTGTACCCAAATCTGGAGTATTGCTGGTTGAATGCATTCGGTGCCGAGGCTGTGTATGTGTGCATTCTGTTTCTCCTCGGCACACATCTCTGAGAAGCTTTGAGTGAAATCCTCCATGGTTTCCTGAGAATCACTGAGTCCAGATGACAGAGGAGCCACTTCGTCCTGACTTCCATTTCCCCCTTCAACCCTGTCTTTCAAAAGACTCCTTTTGCCACCACTGCCTGACAGGCAGTATTTTGCCTGCTTTTTCCTTGAAGCAGTTTGTTTGGGAGTCATTTGAATCTAGATGAGCCCTTTTTCTGCTTGAAAGGAAAGGATGGCTTTGGGCTAAGACTTAATTTTGTCCTCCTTTAGCCCTGAGTTAATGCAGTCACTTAGTCTGGCTTTAAAAAGAACTAATTTCATCATAGGGGTGTGTACATTAGATACTTTTTCTTCCATTCCTGTGATACTTTGCTAAGAAGAACATTTTCCAGCTCCATCCATGTGAACATGAATCAATTAAAAAAAAAAGAGAAGGGAAACAAATATCAAATAATTACAATAAAAAAAATAAAAAGAACTAATTTACCTGGTTGTGTGAAACTTCTAAATGGTATATTCTCAGTTGGGGCTGAGTGTCTTTGAATAAAAGTAAGTTGATGATGGCTCAGTGCCTGTAGCTCAGCGGTTAGGACACCAGCCACATATACTGGCGCTGGCAGGTTCCAATCTAGCCCGGGCCTGCCAAACAACAGTGACAACTACAACCAAAAAATAGCTGGGTGTTGTGGCAAGTGCCTGTACTCCCAGCTACTTGAGAGGCTGAGGCAAGAGAATTGCTTAAGCCCAAGAGTTTGAGTTGCCGCAAGCTGTGATGCCATTGTAATTTACTGCAACATAGTAAGACTCTGTCTCAAAAAGGAAAAAAAAAGTAAGTTGATGATTTGACCAGGGAAAAATGATCACAAAATCAGATTTTGAAAAGAAACGTCTTCTGTGGCTTTGAGACAAAGAGCTACATTGCTGAGCAAGACTCAGAGAGGTGCTTTCTGCACCTGACACCTATGAAATCACAGCCTCTGGCATATAATAGGTTATTACTGCATTTTTTAAAAAAAATAATGAAACATAGTTGGAAAAGGCTGATGGAAAGCGTAGGTAGAGAGCTGGTTTGGTAGGAAGTTAAACTGCAAAACAGGCAAACCTTCGGGGCCACTATTATCTTCTTTTATGATGAAATCTCTTAAGAGAAGAGTTGGGTACATAAAATTGATTAGTTAAGATATTTAAATATCTTCTTGTTCTAACATTTGGTTTAAAAAAAGATAAGCCTGTTTATCACTTCCACTGGAGCTATTTTGGGGCTAAAAATAAGGGTTGCCTGACTTAGTAAGTTGCCAATAATCATGCTCAGAGCACGACCATGCCAGATACCTGGAGTGAAAGAGTTACTAAAAATACGATTTACTATGTTGTGCAGAGCAGGAAATATGACTAATTTTAGAGGTGGCCTTTTAGCAGATCTGTTTTTAGCACATATTTCTGAAACAAACAGGTGAGAAATCCTGTATTTTTTTGAAGTGCTAGAAATTTAGGAAATCTGAGGAACAAGAAATGCTTAGAGAACTGGAAATTCCTATTAATCCTCAGCAGGGCCGTCTTGGCAAGAAGGAGGCGTTTGAAAAGTACCTGCTCCACGTGCCCTGTGTGACAAGGCAGTGCCTGTAATTTCATAGATGGCGTGTTGCATTTGCGGGCACATTCTTTTGAACTTCCTGCCCTGCCTCCTCTCTTTGAAATAGTTGTGCATGATGGAGATTGGCACGTAGGGCTGGGTTCCTAGTGTTCGTTGATATAGGTCCCAGGGACTTCAAAGGGTGCTTTGAGTCTGCATAATAGTGCAGAGCAGTGCCCGCGAAGAGGAGTACAACCCTACATTTTCTCTGCAGGCACTGAATCACAGCTCTATTTGTGCATACCTATTCAATGCAGGTCTACCAGAGGATAGCGTTCTGCAGGGACATCTTCCCTCCCCAGGGTCATCTTCTCCTCGGTTAAGGAGTGGTAGCCACCTGTCCCCTGAAGAGATGGACAGGTTGGCTGTTCTTTGTGTGGGAAGGTGACACAGGCACGAAGTATCCTTTGCCTTGGGACATATACCCTCTCTTGATTATTTATGGTAACTAAGAGACCTGTTTTTTTGGCTCACTGAAACCCCTAGGTAACTGAGCCTTATTTGGGCTAATTGCTGAAACACTGCCTCCACTCAGCTCAGGTACAAGTGCTGACCAGAATTCACTTTTACCCTTCCTGATAGGGGGTGTTTGTTGGGTGCCAAGATGACCAGCAGGAAAGAGCTAGAAACACAGGGCCTGAATAGTACCCGAGCAGGCTGATACCTCTGCAAACTCGAGAGAGTTACTGTGGCATGTAGAATCTGCTATCTGTTCATAGCATTATAATGCTAGTCCAGTGGTACAGTGCTTGATGGTTTTCTCAGGGTCTCCCCATATCTTTTCTCATCAGGTGCTCACAGCACCCCTGAGCCGGTAAGACCCAACTTGCTGGCATTCTTACCTGCATCTATTAAGTAGAAGGATGCCCCGAGTGTATATTTGTTTCTGACTTTATTAGTTTGCTGGGGTAGCGATAACAAAAGACCACAAACTGGGTGGCTTAGACAATAGAAATGTATTCTCTCAAGTTCTAGAGGCTAAAAATCCAAAGTCATGGTGTCGGCAGGGCCATGCTCCCTCCAAAAGCTCTAGAGGAGAATCCTCCCTTGCCTCTCAAGCTTCTGGTGGTGGCCAGCACTCCAGCTTGTGGCTGCAACACTTCTTGCCTCCTTCAGTCTCTGCCCCCACCTTCACCTGGCCTCCCTCATATCTCTTTATAGGGACACGTAGGGCCCACCCTACTCCAGTATTGCCTCAGTTAACTTGCTCACGTCTGCCAAGACACAGTTTTCACATTAGATCACATTCACTGGTACCAGAGGCTGGGACCTGAAGATATCTTTGGAGAGGACACAGTTCAGCCTCCTAGCACCTTCTTGGGCTGTTAGTATTAT
Organism: Galago senegalensis; assembly: GCA_963575145.1. NCBI lineage: Eukaryota > Metazoa > Chordata > Mammalia > Primates > Galagidae > Galago > Galago senegalensis. The sequence goes on along the minus strand of CAUYTI010104409.1, from coordinate 17,267 downwards.
GTTGCAGGTGACTTCCTGGAAAGCTGATATTGAGAAAGAAATGAATGTGCTCTCAGGGAGTCCACTCAGGACTGACCCCTCCTAGGGAAGGGGCAGAGAACTTTGGGCAGAGAGAGAATCTGGGTTCCAGAGCAGCTATCAGGCTAAGCCTCTTCCTATGCCATGGTGAGCTCTGGAGCTGAGCTGACCTTCAAAGTTGTCCAGGTTGGGATAAGAGGACTAGACCTTTGTACTGCTGCATGCACCAATCTTGGATGGGGGCTGCCATGGCAACAGGTGCATGGGCTTGGACAGGAGGGTTGCTGAGGGCACTTGCTGGGGAAAACTCTCTCTGAAGCCGGGGACTGAGTTCTTCAGCCTTGAAGTGGGATCCAGCGTGTAGCCCAGCATCCAAGATTACTGAGAGTCAGGACCAGAGCCCAGAAATTTTTTTTTTTTTGAGATAGAGTCTCACTTTGTCGCCCTCTGAAGAGTGCTGTGGCGTCACAGCTTACAGCAACCTCAAACTCTTGAGCTTAAGCAGTTCTCTTGCCTCAACCTCCCAAGGAGCTGGGACTACAGGCACCCACCACAATGCCTGGCTATTTTTGTTGTTGTTATTGTTGTTGTAGTTGTTATTGTTGTTTGGTAGGCCTAGGCTGGGTTCGAACCCGCCCACCCCAGTGTATGTGGCCGGAGCCCTAGCTACTGAGCTATAGACCCTGAGCCAAGGATCCCAGAGATCTTCATCTGAGTCCAGACGGGTTCCATAAACAAAGTGGGCAGCTGCCTTGCCCTACCTCACTACCCAGCTGTGGTCTCTTACCCTGAAATAAGGGAGTGGCCAGCCATGGCTTGTTGGCAGATTCTACATGCCACACAACTCTCAGCATCCAGGCCTCACGTTTCTCTTCTGTTAGAATTCTCAGGGCTCCGTTGTGTTTTCTCTGTCCTTGTGGAGTTGAAGGCTCACTTTATATGATCTGTGTGTTTTCTCTTGAGAACTCTGTGCCAACAGGGTTTGGCTGACTTGCCACCCAGTGTGCCTAATTCAGAGACAGAGATGCTTTCCTGGGAAGAGTCCCTCCCTCCCCCATCATGTGGGAGTGATGGATAAAGTTGATGAAGGAGTTGTGAGAAATTGGATTTTTGACAACTAGAGTAACAGTTTGGGACATTCCTGTGGATGAAAAGACAACTCAGGGCAGAGCCTCCTCTTAACATCCTCTACTGTGCCCACGCTCTCCTAGCTATGAAGTTTCTAATTACTGGGCTTTCTAAGATGCTTTTGGTTACATTTTGGACTAGGTAATACAGATGCGTGGCCTGAAATTTAAAGGTTTCTAGAGGGTTTGCAGATAAGCTGCCTCTTATCTGCACTCTTCCGTCCCTTGGTCCTCTCCCTGAGGCCACTCCTTCTACTTTCCAGAGATCCCGTATTTGTGAATGTGTAGGTATGGCAGAGGTCTTTTTACAAGGTATGTGCTGGTCAGTATCTTGCCTTTTTGCACTTAGGAATATGTCTTGACTTCTCTCTCATAGCTACTACAAAATTGCCTCATTCTTTATAAGTCCTGCATAGTATTCACTATATGGGGTTCCCATGTTGACCTAACCTTTCCTTGTTAGGTCATATTTGATTTTTTTGTTATTGTCAAACGTGCTGCAGTCAATATTCATGCCCATTTGTCATTTTGTAAATGTTTCTAGTATATCTGATGAGTAAATTCCTAGTCTTTGGCCAAAAGGTATGTCTATTGATAATTATTGCTAAATTGCCTTCCATGGAGGTTGTCCCAATTTATTAATCATGCTTGCCTGATAGGGAAGTGTCTGTTTTTCCACATCTTTGCCACTATAAGGTACTCTTTAATTTTTGTTAGTTTAGTCTATTAATCATGTTATTTTGCTTTATTTATACTTTCTCCTGTTTACAAGGGAGGTGACTGTATTTTGGTAACTCCTCACCAATTTGCATTTTATTTCTGTTAGTTTTTCTTGTCCATTCCTCATTTTGGGGGGAGGGTTTGGTTGTTTTTCTTATTGATTTCTAGACACTTTCTACATATTAAGTAAATTGGTCCCCCTTGAGTGATATATGAGGGCTGTCCAGAAATAGCCAGACATTGTTAATACTGTTTTTCATATTACATGGCTGGATCTTTCCGGATAGCCCTTGTATTTCCCTCCACCCCCTGTTACTCTTTGGTTTTGCTGCTTGGTGATTCTTGCCATTTGCAGATGTTATTCCCTTGGACTCCACTAAGTAGAGAAGGATCATAGATGAGTTTGGGGGTTAATGAACCCTTTTAAATTATAAGTGTGTAATCATATTTCTGAGGAAAGATTCATGGGTTTCATCAAATTCTAAAAGAAATTCTTTACCTCCCTAAATCTAAGGGCCATAGCATCATTGCTCATCCTTGTCAGTTCTGCTGATTGAATGGACATTTGTGGTTTTGAGTCACCTGGGTTTGTTAGTGCTCGTGCTATTTGGGCTAAAGTTGTAGGTTGCTTTTTCAGCCATGATCCTGGACTAAGCAGGCCTGATTTTGCCTTTCACCCCAGCCATATCTGGGTCGTAGGGGGGAGGCATGATAGAGTAGAGACAGATCCTTGGAAAACCTTGACTCTTGCTGAGATAAGACAACTCCAAATCAACATCCAAATGTATCTTCACAGGAAAGGATATACAGTTTATGGTAGGGGGTTGCTATGGTCAGAATGTTTGTGTTTCCCCCTACCCCCAGATTCATATATTGAAATTCTAACCCCAGTGTGATGATATCTGGAGACAGGACCTTTGGGAAGTAGTTAGATCTGCCCTTGTGAGTGAGATTAGTGCCCTTATAAAAGGGGCTCCAGGGAGCTTGTTTGTCTTTTTACCATGTGAGGACTCCATGAGAAGGTGCCTTTGCTAGGACCCAAGAAATGGGCCCTTCCCAGACACCACATTAGCTGGAGTTGCAGTCCTCCCAGCCTCCAGATGTGTGAGAAATACTTTTCTGTTGTTTATAAGCCACCTGGTCTATGGTATTTTATTATAGTAGCCCAAACAGACCAAGTCAGTGGTTGAGAAGAAAGATAAAAGGGAAATATTGAGGGAAATGACCCTTCTAAGGAGCAAGAGTTACCGTGTACCTTGGACATATAATGCACTATGTTAAATGTGGACATATATGAAGAAATGACTTAGGACTCATGGGCTTTTGGGTCTACCTGGGAAGCCGTGTGGAGAGCAGTGCTGCTGGGGCTGGCAGGTGGGCCCTGCTGTTGGGATCTGCGTCAGTGAGGCTTCACCCTGACTCCCATCTACATGCCCCGTCCCTTGTCACTCTCTGCCTCTTCACCCTGCTTTGTCTTTCCTCAAAGTGGGGTCTTACCACCTGCACTGGTTTGCTAGGGTTACCAAGTGCCACCAACTGGGTGTATTACATAGCAGAGATGTGCTATCTTGCAGTCCTAGAGGCTGGAAGTCCAAGGTCAAGGTATTGGCAAGGTTAGTCCTCCTGAGAGCTCTGAGGGGAGGGTATGTGCCAAGCCTTGCTCCTTGGCTTCTAGATGGCTGTCTTCTTCTTGGGTCTCTTCACATCACCTTTTCCTCTACATGTGTGTCTCTCTGTGTCCAAATTTCCCCTTTGATGAGGACACCAGTTGTATTGGACTAGGATCTGCCCTAACAACCTTACTTTAAATGACTTCTCTAAAGACCCCATACCACGTAAGGCACTGAGGTGGTGGAGGTTAGCACACCAGCCTATCAATTTTCAGCTCTTAGCATATATATTTTTATGTTTGTGGTTTATCTCCCCATTAGACTGTAAGCTATGGGGAGGATAGAGAATTGTTCCCTGTGAGCAAGGGAACATGGCTGAATCCCTGGTGCCTAGAAGAGTCCTAGTAGAGAGAAGGTGCTCAGTAAATTTTTTTAAATGAATTAGAGAATGGTTTGATTGTCCCAGAACATGAGCACAGCCTTCTGGGAAATGTCCAAATGGGAATGCTGTGGTTCTGTAAGCCCTTTCTATTTCTCTCACTCCTTGCAGCTCTGGGGATGCCTGTCTGAGTGATGACTAGGTTGAACGAGTTGTCTGGTTGGCATTCTGTAGAAAAATCCTGGCCCTAGAATAGCTGTGCCTTCTGTAGGAATTTGTTAAGGTAGGCCACCTAGGTATCAGAGTGACAGGTGACCAACCAGAAGCAGTCCAGTATTTCACAGTGTCGTGGGACTGTTCATGGACCCCTAGCTCTTTCCTGAGAAAATGTACCAACACTGCAACAGATGGGGAAGTTGCTATTTGCAAACATACATTTCTTTGGATGTTTCCCATGGAGATATATGTAGGTTTGGAGTCTGTCTTTTTGACTGTAATTTTTGTGTGTGAATTTATTAACCTCCTAAGCCAAATTCCTGCCAAAACATGTTGCAATCCTGCTTGCTACTCTTGGCCTTTTTCTTTTTCTTCCTTTTTTTAAAATTGAGATAGTCTCATTTTGTCACCCTGGGTAGAGTGCTGTGGTATCACAGTTCATAGCAACCTCCAACTCTTGGGCTCCAGCAATTCTCTTGCCTCAGCCTCCCAAGTAGATGGGATTATCGGCGCCCACCAAAATGCCCTGCTATTTTCTTTCTTTCTTTTTTTTTTTTGTTTGTTTATTAGGCCCAGGCCTGGTTTGAATCCACCAGCCCTGGATGGAGCATGTGACTGGGGCCCTAACCACAGAGCACAGGAGCCCAGCCTCTTGGCCTTTTTCTGAGCCATTTGTTTCATGCTCATCTGCCTCCTGGTGTCACCTCTGCCATTTTAATCCCCTACTTGAGTTCTTGTTATCTTAAATCCCACCCGGTGCTTTTGGTGAGTTGTCAGGATATCTTTCTGCCACTCTTCAGGCACCCTTGTTCCATGAAGTCACTGTCTTTGTCACCACCTGCTCTTTGCCAGAGCTCCGTGTCATGTCCAGTAACTTGAGAGTGGACAGAGCATGGTGCTGAGAGACAGGAGGCAGAGGCTATGGAAGCTGCCATGGAGGAGTCTTGCTACCTCTGTTTAGGGACGATAGCTTGGATTTCTGATGGTTCCTTTGTCAACCTGGGGCAGAAGAGAGATTTTGTGACCTCCCAAATCATGGCAAAGCTACAGGAAAGAAAGGTGTGTGTGCTCTGTGCTTTGTCCCTGAGGAGGTAATACTGATGATAATGGTAATGACTGACATTTAAGGATCTCATACCCTCTGCTGGGCCATGTTCTAGATTCTTTGATGCAGAAGACAGTTTATTTTGTGCCAGGCACTGTTCTGTTTTTGCAGATTAGAGTCACCAGTGTCTTGGTTTGTCAGGATTCTCTTAACTTTAGCATGGGAAGTCCCACATCTTGGGAAGCCCCTCAGATAGATGGTAGAACCACATTCATCCCAGAAAATACTTTAGCAGAGGGTTTGGATTCTACATGGAGAGTTTCCAAGTAAATGTATTAATAAGCAGCTAATCAGGTCATGACTGAGTGATGATGCCCCAGGCGTAATTAGGATGCTTGTTGTGGTAATGACCTCCCTGTGTGGTCCCAAGGAGCATGGGATGCTTTTCTCACGTCTGCAGTACTTGTCTGCCATCTTTTATGGGTTCATTACGACATGAAGAACTTTAGCTAATGTGCGTTATATACATAACACAAATGTAGACGTGTATGTATGTATGCAGTAGAACCTCCATAGTTGACCACCTCCTTAAGTTGACCTAATTTTCATAGACTGGACATGTACCACATGTACACATCAGTACAACAGGCCTAGTTCCTTATATTGACCACCTCCATATGTTGACCAACTTGTTATAGTCCCTGGAGTGGTCAACTTACAGAGGTTCTACTGTATGTAACATTACATATAAATTATACATGTAATACTATGTTAAATATAAATCTGAACTCACACATAGAAATTTGGGGTGGTAGACACTTTAATGAAGGAAGCCGTGGGGAATGGCAGCTACTTTGGGTCACTCTATGTACCAGTCGGTCTGATTTCAGTACATTTGCCCTGAAGGTTGAAAAATCTGTGTGAGGGAAAATCAGGATAGAATCCAGTGTTGAAGCTGGAAGTGCGTGTCTTAGGTAGCACAGTGAAGTCCCTGCAAGTCTCCTTGTTAAACCGTCCTCCTACAAGAGTGAACATAGATGATTTATTAAAAACAAAACAAAATACCCAGTGCTTTTGCCTGGCTTATTATGCAGGCTGTCTGGAGCTAACCAGCTTCCCGCCTCTGCTAAGCCCTCATTTGGGCTGAGAAGGGACTTGAGAGGCAAAAGGAATGAGGAAGTGACTGGGGTGAAAACAAAAGCTTTGGCGAAAGTTGGCTGTGGAGTCTGGATCAGGATATTTTAGCATCTTATCTGAACCCTCCTCCTTCAGTGAAACCAAATGGATAAAGATAAGTGTTATCGCTTATGTAATCTGGTTTTCAGTTGGAATTACTGCTGCTCTGATGGAGGAGTCTAGCTTTCTCAGTTGCATTCTTTATGCTAGGTTAGAAATTTAATTAGAGAAACTAGTCCATGACTCAGTTCTCAACTGAACATTTACATTTAATAATACTGATAAAGAAAACTTGTTTTGAAAATACTTCTCCAGGTTTGTATAGTGTCATTCCCCGTAGGGTGACATTTTATTCTATTAAAAACTAACATTTGTGAGCAGTAGTTGCAATTTCAAGGCCAATTTGATGTAATAAAACTTGAATCTCCCTCTGGAGGGATGTGCTATATGGCTATTGTACTCCCACCTAATTCATTACTCTGAGATGGTTTTTCTTAGATCAAGCATGAGCTTTTTTATCATAAAAGGCCATTAAAGTGACCGGGAAAGTACCTGAGAATGTGTGGAATAACAAAAAAAAATTTTTTCCAATTATCAGTAACACCAATTTCAAAGGAACATATTGCTCAACAGCATATTTATTTAAAAAATTATCTAAATCAGTATGTTTCCTCTGATCAACTGTAAATATCTTTCAAATAATTTTTTTTAAAGTATTTTAGGCCAAGTATTTAGGATTTTAAAATTTCGTAAGTCAGTTCAACCACAGGTACATTCTGGAATACTTGAGGTTTTTTAACCTATCAAGATAAATCCTGGGCCAGTATTTGATAGTTGCCATCTGTTTTTTCTCACATGGCCCCTTCCATATATTCTTCTCATTGTTAACATTGCCACTAGTTACACTAATCATATTCCATTATCTACTTCCCTTCCGTCTTAGGTACTGGAAGATGATCACTTTTTTTTTTTTAAAGTGTATTAAACACGATAGTTTCTCCTGGTTCCATGTGGAAAAATAAGCAGGAACACAAAGAATAAAAATCACCTATAATCACACAACCCAGCGATCATCACTGCAAACGTGTAGGTGGCCGAGTTCCATGTGATACAGATACACACAATGTTGATTTTTATTTTTGCTCCTTTGAATCTGTATGACAAAACTGCGATTAGGGTGTTCATATTATGTTATAATCTTTCTTTTTTTTACCTGAAATATGGAGAATATTTTCCCATGTTGTTGAATACTCTTTTAAAATTTGATATTTGGTGATGTATAGCATGCCATTATTTGGAGTTGTTGTAATTTTTACAACCGGCCCAATGTTGAACGTTGAGATTGTTTCAAAGTTTTCCCTGCATAAAGTGATACTGCTATTGCTATCCTGGCATCTCTGAATTATCCCTTAAGATACGTACTTACAAGGCTTTTGACATATTGCCAGACTGCACAGAAAGATTATGCCAAATGGCACGGCAGTGATTAAAAGTGATTTTTTAAGGATACATTTTGATAATTAGTAGGGCTAATCATAATTCATGTACTTGATTAAAACCTTATTTCTTTTATGACTATCATTAATAATTTTCTTCCATTTTTCTCCTGTTTGTCTTATTGGTTTATATCAACTTTTTACATATTATGGATATTAGCTTTAAAGGAAAAACTTCAGACAAATTAAATTTAACAGAGTTTGAACAAATAACAATTCAAGAATTGACTCCTCTCACCCCAAACAAGAATAGGTTCATAGCAACCCCAGGCTGCCAGATAGAGGAAGTGAAGTACAGAAACAGCTCTGTTGGTTGCAAATAGCTTCATGTTTGCCTTATTTGAACGTTGTTTGAACAGTCAGCTACCTGTGATTGGCCAAAACTCTGTGATTGGCATAAGAGTAGCTTACACATCCAGTTAGGTTAGAGCTCACTATATATTTTATTTTATATATATTTTAAGTTTGGCAGTTTCTGCCAAATATAAGAAGGAAGCTTTAAGTGAGACTTAATTTAACACTTTGTGATGCTGTAAATATTTACTCCCAGGGTGTCATTTGCCTTTGATTCATGTTTTTGCTCTTTTATTTTAGGGAGGGAGAAGAGGCTCGCACAAATTTTATATTTTGTCTTGTCAAACCAGTTAGTCCTTTTTTCTTTAGTTTTCTCTTTTTGTCTTATGCTTAAGTAAATTGAAGGGCTTGTTGTTGGTTTTGATGTATAAATCATTGGGTTGAGTAGGGATTTTTTTACTGTATTTTCTAACCTGTTCATGATTTAACCCTTAGGTATCACGTGAGCCCAGGCCACAGGGGCTGACACCTTTGGGTTCCCATGTATTTTCTGCTATTTAGTAGCTGTGTGATCTGGGCACAGCATTCAGACTCTGAACTCCTGTTTCTGTATCTGTGAAATGATGCGCACCGTACCTCATAGGCTACCAGTGGGAATCCGGTTACAAATATATTCATTATCATGATAGTGAAGAAATGGCAGTTTGTTCTCTTACTTTCCAAGCTGTATTTAACTCTTACAGGTACCTATTTATTCAGCTCCTTGGGATAACAAGAAACAGATAACCAACCACCCATTTTATCAGGGACCGTGGAGTTTTATTTTAAGGCCTTTATTTTAATGATAAAGGGGAGGTGAGGAAAAAGATTATGGAGCACCCCTGCAGTCAACACTCCCTGGGGACTGGAGTGGCTCTCTGACAACCCAAGGGGCGCAAATGTCTGCATTCTTACAGTTTCACTTCCCAGGCATCTACCTCTGTCTCAGAGGCACTTCCTTCCTTAGAGGATTCTGGGGTTTCTAGGGACTGTTCCTCCTTCCACCTTGCTCTGCCTCACAGGTTCTCACCCCCTGTTTACTTTTCCTTCTTTCTGAATGAAGGGAAGGGGAAAATGGCTTTCTTCTACCCTCTTAGTTTCTTGGCTGGGCTACAAATTAAATTGACATAAAACAGGTTAACTGAAGAAAAACTGTATTTAATTATATACATATGCATGGGAGTCTTATAAAATATGAGACTCAGAGAAGGGCCAGATGATCGAAGCTTCTGTAGAATCCTCAGCCAAAGAAAGAAATTGGGGCTTGGGGGGTTGGTGAGGTGGTGGTGACACAGTTGTGGGAAGGGAAGGGAAGGAAGCGTGTGATGGGTGAAAGTTGTCTTGCTCTGCAGATGACAAGTCTCCTGAGTAACGAAAGTTATGTGGAGCAGCCTTTTTCCTGATACAGATATTGACTAATGTGGATTTCCTTTACAGATGTAGATTTCTTTTACAGAACAGCTTTGTGAAGCTACTCAAGTGTCTGCAGTTTTTCTGAATAATCAGCTCAAAATATGCCAAAGATGTATACTTTGGGTGGGGGGGATATTCTGGTCTCTTCCAGCAGTATGAGGTCAGACAATTAAGTTCATGAACTCATCCTAGAAAAAGTGCTACACCTCATTGTCTGGAATATCACCACGGTACTTCCAGGTACTCCCCTTGGGAAGTTATGCACCAACACCAGAGCCTAGTCCACCCTTCAAAGTGCTTTTTTTAGCATGAGTTGGCGAACTTAATTGTCAGACCTCACAGGACAACAGCTCTCATGGCCATTCCAGAAAAAAGAGTTCCAAAATTGCTGTGAAGGGTGGAGTAGGGACTGGTGTTGGTACACAGCTTCCCTAGGGGAGGACTTTGAAGGTGACTGTAGTGATGGTCAGCAGTGAGATGTGTAGCACTTTCTCCAGGATGAGGTGGTGAACTTAACTGTCCAACTGCGTACATTTGGGTGGTTTATCCTGATCCCCAGCATGAGTATTTTGGGGTTCCCTGAAATTTCTGGTATTGACCATGGGTGATAGGAAGGTGTGATCATTAGATCCTCACTGGCCTCCTTGTCACCCTTTTTCCACTGAGTGTCCTTTAATAATAAAGAATCATTTTCACTGGAAGAAAGAGGAAATTTATAGGTGAGTCTTCAGGATTTACCAGATTGGTGTGGTTTGAAAAGTTTGTTGGCCAACTTATATTCTCTATGGTTTTGATCTGGTAAACTCTTTCTTCAACCCTCAGCAAAACTTAAAGGCTTATGATTTCTCTTACATTTGTGTTTTGGGGTGTACCTGCCTACTTTTGTTGACTGATCCTTTGCTAGAAGTCCCATCATTTCCAGTGTGACCTAAGATCTCTTTAGATCCCAAGACTGGCTTCAGAATTGTGCCTTGTATTATTATAGCCAAAATTTATGTGTTCTCCAATTCCTGTAGTGCCCCCAAGCCTCAAGGTTACTTTATTCTTGTACCTTTTCAGCTACATTTGGCTGCCAGTTGTCTTAGGATGTGAGAATGGGATATTGATTGTTTCCTGTTGCCTGTGGGACAGGAATGCTTCTTGAATGAGAGCTAATTTTGGAGTTGAGAGCATTAAATGTCAAATTTGAAAGAAAGCATGTCTAAGACCTCTTTGTTGTAGAAGAGGTCATCCAAGGCCTAGGGGAAGGGAAAGGAAGAAAGAAAAGAGAGAAAATAGCTGAGGACTTCTCTCTTTTCCAAATTACTCTTCCTCTATATTCATGGACAACTCTATCATCATAAAGTCCATTTTTAGATTTATTTCTTAAGCCATTTGCTAGGTGTACTGTGAGGTCAGAATAGTCTCTGCTGGGGAAATTTCCCAGCTGTAACTAGTTAAAAAAACAACAAAACACAGAACATTACCTTCACTCAGCTATGGAGATAGATGACCATTTGTTTTTTCATTCACACATTTATTGATTCCCTTTTTCACACAGAGCTGCAAACCTGTATGTGCTTTTGTACCCATTAGAAAAGCTGTGTCTGGCAGACCAATTAGAAGAAGCCATTTCTTTCGAGAAGGCCAATTAAAAAGAAAAAAAATACTCCCTTAAGTGGGCCAATTCAGAAAGGTGTCCCCTCTGGGCAGGCCAGTTGAAAAAAGGCCTTCTCTCTGAATGGACATTGCTGGTTTAGCAGTGTGGTTTAGCAAGCAGATAGCATTTCAGCAAGAAAAATGCGCCCTTTCCTTTAGGACCACAGAGGTTGGCAAGCCAAGTGAGGTCCGGATTTCTCCCCCAAGTGGCTCTTCTGGTGGGTGCTAATGTCTAAGGGACCAAATGCATTGTGAACAGGCCCGAGAATCAGATCTGCCCTCAAGGGAGCTGGTGTTCCAGAGTTGGAACCAAATGTTGAATCACAGACAGAACTGCTGCTATCGCTGTGGAAAAGGAAATGTTTCCTACAGGAGTGACAGATTAAGTGTCCCAGGATTTTAGCAAATCTCAAGTGGAAATCTGCACAGTCAGTCCTCGTTCCTCCTTGGCAAAGTCTACTTGGTTGCTTGCTCTGAAGGAGAAGGGGGAGGCAGGGTGAAAAGTGGGATGAGAGGTAGATTCAGTGTGTTTGTGTCACTCACTGGCCAGGAGACACAAGACAGATGTGACAGTTAGGGTCTTGGGGAAATGCCCTTCCCTGGACCCTTAGACCTTTGAACCTTCTGCCTCCTGAGTTCCTGAGTCATCACTCAACCTGAGCAGGAGCCCAGGGCTCAGACTTCCTGTGTGTCAATAGCCCAGGCAGCAGCTGTTCAGCCAGGGTCCCAGAGACTCCACTCTGCAGGTTTGAAAAGCAAAATCCCCCCAAAGTGGTCGGTGTTCATCAGCCCCTTTCCCTTGCTAGCTGGGTAAATAGTGTGGCAGTTTGCTAAGGGGCCTGTGACAGTGCATGCAAGTGGAGAGAATGAAAAGCAAGAGCCTTTGAACTAAGATTTTCTTTTTTTTCTGGGAAAGGAATGAGGTGGTTTTGGGTTTCTCTGTGGGTAATCTGAGAGGCTCATCCATCTCTGTGTGACAGCGGGAAATTTCAGCATTAGGAAAGTAACTTCTGATTTATCACAAACAGCTGGGTGGGCCATGCCTCACTGGTGCTCAGGCTTAAGCCACTTTTTAAATATAGTTGCCCAGCCTGGCATCTGCATTGGAAAGGGCTGGTTGGTGAGTGGCGCCTTGTGTTTTGAGGTGATGGTTGGGTCGCTGTTGTCCTGAGCATTCCTCACTCCTTCACATGGAGGCTCTGAGTGGAGGGAAGGTGTCACCCTTAGTCTAACAAGTGTCTCGCAAGATGTTTGCTATGAGCTAAATTTCACCCCCTCTCAGATTCATATGTTGAAGTCCTAACCTCTGGTACCCCAGAGTGTGACCATAGGATCTATTTTTTTTGAATGGTTTGAACCCGCAACTTCTGGTTATAGGAGGTTGGCGCCCTACTCCTTGAGCCACAGGCGCTGCCCTGACCATAGGATCTTTACAGAGGTAAATTGAAGGCAAAATGAGGTCACGTGGCTGGGCCCTAATCCAGTATGGCTGGTGTCCCCATATGAAGAGGAAATTTGGACACAGACATGTGCACACAGACAGAGGCAGGAGCACGGGAGAACGCAGTGAGAAGCTGTCACCTGCAAGCCTGTAATCCCAGGGTTCTGGAAGGCCAGGGTGGGAGGATCCCTTAAGGCTGGGAGTTTGAGACCAGCTTGGGCAACACAATGAGACCCTGCTTCCACACAAAAAAGAAAGAAACAAATTAGCTGGGCATAGTGGTGCATGGCTGTAGCCCTAGCTACTCAGGAGGCTGAGGGGGGAGGATCGCTTGAGCCCAGAAATTCGAGACTGTAGAAGCTGGAACTTAAGACTCTGTCTCTTAATAAAAAACCAAGGTGTTTTAAGTTTCTGTTGGAATTTCTTAAGGGACACATATAGACCTATGGAGTTATTAAGATGGTCCACAAAGGACTTTATATTTAATTGTCCATAATACATTTACATGTGACGTATGAATAATTTACATATGATTCATGTGAATTCAAAAGGCTATTTGACATAGTTCTTAAAGTGTTCATTCTTTAAGAGTACTTGAAAGGTTCAGCTAAAAATGTTGTTATTGTTAATAGCATGTTGTCATGTATATTTGTTTCCTGGGGCTGCTATAACAAAATACCACAAACTGTGTAGTTTAAACAGCAGAAATTTGCTGTTTCGCAGTCTGAAGGCCAGAAGTCTTAGATCAAGATTAGCTGGTTCCCTCTGACAGCTGCAAGGGAAGGATCTTTCCAGCTTCTGAGAGCCCCAGGCATTCTCTCTCTGTCTTCACATCATCTTTCCTGTGTGCACGTCTGTCTCTTGTCTAGATTTTTTTTTCTTCTGTAAGGACACAATCATATTGGATTAGGGCCTACTGTGATGACATCATCTCAACTTTATCATTTGCAAATAAATACCCTATTTCCAAATAAGGTCACATTCACAGGTAGAGAGGGCTGGTACTCCAACATCTTTTAAGGGGGACAAAATTCAACCCATAACATCATGTTATGATTTTTCTTACTTTTACTCTATCTCGATGCCCTAAAGAGGTCTTTGGACCCTGGAAGCAAAGAGACAGGCAAGGTCAAGAGGCCAGTGCAGAAGGTACGGTGGCCAGGGACAGGAGATATATTGACTGGGAATGGGTGTTCCTTGGGCTTCAAGCAAAGAGTGCTGCCTGCATTCCAGGTAGCTTCATTGCCTCTGTTTCGCCAAGTCCCAGCTCTCTGTGAGACTCATCTGCTCCACTGACCATGATGCCGATCACGGTTCAGGACATTTGGGCTCCTGCATCAGCAATTAACAGAGAGAGAAAGAGGAGGAGACCACGTGGAGCAGAGACACTATAGAGACACATGGTTGTGCTGACGTCAGTCGCGGAAGACCCTGCGCTATGGAAACGGACTTGAGTGGTGATCCCCCAGCTGGTCTGGCTTCCAGGGGACGGCAGGGACCTGAGCCACACAACAGCAGTGTCTCTCAGCCTTGGTTTTTACCCACATGTCCAAACCATTTTATTTATGTTTTGTGGTTATTATTACGACAAGCATTATACTTTGTGGGTTTTTTTTTTTTAATTAGGGCAAAAATAGGTATATTGAATGTGCTTTTTACAGTTCACTTTTCTTCCAGACCCTGAAGGCCTCTCTCTGCCTCTTGGTCACCCCTGTGGAGAGGCCCTGCAGTGACCCTTATCGGGGGTGGGAGGAGGACAGAGGTTTCCAGACATGTGAAGAGAGAGGATGATTAATGTCACACCAGCTCTGCATGGAGCAAGTTTGGGAAGTTTGAGAGAAAGGGCAGTTTCTGTTGATAAGAGTCTGAGAGGAAAGTGAGGCTTTAATATACACAAAACATCCGATCAGTATTCCTCAGTAATTTGCTTGTAGCCTCTCAAAGAACACCATCTGTGAGCTTGTTCTCTTTCTGGTTTAATGTTACAAACATTTATAACGTATGCTATTGTGCAGACAGTTTTAAGTCACTCTTAAGTTACCACCCTCTTCCCCTGCTCGCAGTGTGCTTGTGAGCGGCACAGGGGAAACCTCAGTCTGTACTTGCTGCCATGGAGGAAATGACTTTCCAAGTTGGGGCTGGCAACAATTTCCTGCCGCACTGACCTTACTTAGATTTCTGTTTGAACATTCTGTATTAGTTTCTTGGGGGCTGCCATATCAAAGAGCCACGAACCAGGGGGCTTAAACAACAGAAATGTGTTGTTGTTTCATAGTTCTGGAGGCCAGAAGTTCAAAATCAAGGTGTTGGCGCAGACATATTCTCTCTTAGTCTCGTGGGGGAGAATCTTCTCTGCCTCATCCTGTCTTCTGGTGGCCTCGCCTGCAATCACTGGCATTCTTTGGCTGGTAGATGCATCCTCATTGGAGTCCCTGCCTCTGTTCACTCACATGGCCTTTTCCCTGTGTGTGTCTTTGCCTCCCCCTCGTGTAAGGATACCAGGTGTATTGGATTAGGGACCCACCTACCTGGTGTGACCTCATCTTAACTAATTATATCTGTAACCACCCTTTCTCCAGATAAGGTCCTCCCTACTGACTGCCCCACCTGCATTCCCTCTTTGCTGGTTCCCACTGCTCCTGCTCAGAGTCCAGGTGCCTTCAGGGTTCCTCCTCTGTCTTCCCAGCCAACGGTGGGTTTGAGTCCCTGTGAGTTCAGCCTCTGGGCTGCTTTGGGGTTTTATGGCCTACTCATCAGTCGTTTTGCCACAGTCTGGTTCAGGCCTCATTCACCCTTGGCACAATCCATCCTAATGGTGTAGAAAGAAACTCTACAGGGCTACATCACAGCTGAAAAAATCCCTATGGGTTTTCTTACCTACCTACAGAACAAATCTCAAATCCTGTCTGCATTCAGGGGTATCTGATCGGTCCCTGTGCTGTGTTCTGTGTTTCTGTCCCAGCACTATTGGTGTCCACCTGGACAAAGGCTGTTCTCGGTCCCATCAGCGAGTGTCCGCTGTGGGTTCTGCTGGCTGCCTTTGCTCCCTGCTGGGCCCATCCCAGGCCCGCATCCTGGCCCTGGAGCCTGCCCTGCTCCACCCGGCTGGAAGCAGTTCCTCCCTCCTCTTTTGTCTGCCCCTTGGGTCACCTCTCATACCTCCAAGGCCTCTTAGGCACCAGTGAGCACATCAGCTTCCCCACCTGGGGATTATTTAGGGTTGAACTGCACCGCAGTCCCCAGTGTAATTTTTCATAAATGGTGGGTACTTAGATGAGCTCAGTGGAATGAAGGTCTCTGTGTGGAGGCTCTGGCTGCACTTCTAAGGTTTTGTCATGGTCCAAAGGTCTCCTCTTTGAGTCTGTCTCTCTTAGCAACGTCACCCTACCGAGCCCTGTGTGCACGGTGGCTCCTGAGTTAATCAGTGCTCTGGCAGCAGCTTTTACCCAAATCCGCCGGGGGGCTTATTGTGGTTTATTTTTAACTTCCTGCTGGACTGGATGCAGAGTGGTTAGAAAGAATTTCCCAGAGGGGTTTTGGGGGGACCAGATGCCCATGACCCTGGAGTACCGTATTAGTCCCTGCCATAACAAAGTCCTACAACTGTGTGGTTTAGAACAATGGAAATGTGCTGTCTCATGGTCCAGGAGGCCAGAAGTCCAACATCAAGGTTTCGGCAGGGCCATGTGCCCTCAGAAATTACTAGAGAAAAATCTTTTCCAGGCCTCTCGCCCAGATTCTGGTAGTCCAGATTGTGGCGGCTTAACTCCAGTCTTCACATGGCATTGTGTGTGTGTGTTCACATTTCCCCTTCCTATAGTTGGATAAGGTCCCACCCTGCTAACCTTGTCTTAATTGGTAACACCTACACCTACATGTTCTGAGGTGCTGGTGGTTGGACTTCAGCATGAAATTTCTTTTTTTTTTTTTTTGAGACAGAGTCTTACAACGTTGCCCTTGGTAGAGTGCCATGGCATCACAGCTGACAGCAACTGCAAACTCTTGGGCTTAAGTGATTTATTTGCCTCAGCCTCCCGAGTAGCTGGGACTACAGGCACCTGCCACAAAGCCAGACTGTTTTTTTTTGTTGTTGTTGTTGTGGTTGTCATTATTGTTTGGCAGGCCTGGGCTGGGTTTGGACCCACCAGCCTCAGTGTATGTGGCCAGCGCCCTAACTGCTTAGCTACAGGCGCCTAGCCTTCAGCGTGAAATTTCACAGGGGACACAATTCAGCCCATAATAGGTATTAAGCTTGGGCTGATCCTAGGTTCTGGGAGTAACTTGGATGGGTCACTGCTTTGCTAGTGTGGAGAGATGTGCCCTCAGAGCTGACGAGGTAAGGAGAAGGGAGTGACCGTCTCCACCCACACTATCCCCTCCATGTCCTGGGAAAACAACCCTCAGTTTGTACACTTGGTCCTCGATGTACTGCCAGCAGCTTTCCCACATGAAGGCTCAGGCTGGTGGCAAGAGTGACCAGCCTGTGCCAAGGATATGGCCGTGGTCAACCCTGCTTGTTTGCTACGGAGATTGGCAGGCCTTCTCAGAGGCAGCTCTTGAGATCTCAGGGTTAAAGACCTGGCACCATGGCCCTACGTGGTGGCTCATGCCTGTAATCCTGGTACTGTAGGAGGCCTAGGCAGACGGATTACCTG